>JAPYZP010001171.1:0-25677 GCA_030522985.1 Torymus sinensis | reverse complement strand
GGGGGGGGGGGGGGGGGGGGGGGGGGGGGGGGGGGGGGGGGGGGGGGGGGGGGGGGGGGGGGGGGGCGAGCTTCTGCACTGTGTGTGCTTGCAGCGCTTTTTCGCGCGTGATTTTATGATTCACGCCGGATTTAGTTGTGAGAGCAGAGGCCAGTGCTGTGGCGAAGAAAAGGTTTTGCGAGAATTAGTGGGTTTTGGTTCGGGTATTAAAATAATTAATCGTAATTTATTGTTACGACAATTTAGTGAAATTGTAACTAGTTAGTTGTACAATCTTTGAAATTTGTTTAAATTTTACGAGAAATTTAAAGTAATAGAAAACATTGTGGTAGATGTATACAGCAAGAAGAGCTATAGTATTATAGCGATACATAAATTTTCTACATTTTCGCATTTGCAGTTCAATATTGCATGAATTTCAAATATCCAGTGAAAAATATAATAAAATGTTTTAAAAATGAGCTTATAATCTAAAAGTATTTAAACACGCGATATACCTTTACGCAATAATGCTTTAACAATTCATTTATTTATTGAAAGAAGACATGAATTATAAAGGAATCGAGTTGCGTTAATGGATGTAAAATGAACAAAAATGTAGTTAAAGCCCCGTTGCGCCGGGGGAAATTCACGTGTACAAATGCCGCGTGTGTAAAACAGATTCTACGCGTAAATCGAAGTAGAAATATTCGAATCTGATCAGACGTGCATTTTATACACATGCATATGCGCCGCGTGGCCCGCGCTTTTCATGTAAATCAATGAAAAACGACTGTAATTATTTTAGCTTTCCCATCAATTAAAGAAGGATTACAGTTTTTGTTTTAATCCGTGTTTTACTGGGTGTCCTGCAGCATTGAAGAGAAATGTCCCGGCACATATTTTACCGGCGCTCGATCGTGAATGGAAAACGGCCGCTTGATTTTAGAGCCTCGCGACTCTATTCACTCTCTGAAATAGTAATTATTTTCTGTAGATGAAGGAATCTGTTAGTTTTTTCAATAATACTTCTTTTTACAATTGTTTTATGGAAAATCAATTTTATTCATTTCATCTTATCAGTACAGGCAAATAATTTATAAAAAATGCGCATTCAATTAACTTGCTTTAATAATATTCATGTATGAATATAAGAGAAATTCAATACGTTCGAATTTCGTCCTTCGCGAAATGAGACCTGCAATTTCATTACTACGGCCAAATTATTTTTACGTAATACTAAAAAACAATCCTATATTTTCATAACGAAAAGAATATTCTACTTGTATCCTAACAATATTCTTATCCATAATCGACAAACTCCATCTCTGGATTCATCAACGCTCTCAACCATCCATCTAATTACACATTTAAACTTCTCTCTCTCTCTCTCTTTCTCTCTTTCTGCCCCCTTAAAAATTTTCACCTCTCACCATAACTCACCGCGCGCAACCGCCAACTAACGGGGCGGCTGTTTAACGCCGCGCTAAAAGCACACCGTAACGAAGCACCGTAAACCCGACCCCGAATAAAAATAAACACCTTTTACAACTCGAGGCCCAATTATGTGCGCGCACGAGAGAGAGAGAGAAAGAGAGGGGCGGGAGTGGAAGAAAATTATCGGGGCTGATATCGCGGCCGCGAGGAGGGCTTTAACGACTTATCGACCGGATGGGAAGGGGAGGGAGGAGAGGCTGATCGGGCGGTGAGGACGTGAGCGTTCGTTAGGGACTTCCGGATTAGTTTTTCGTGATGGGTAGATCTTGGGCTTTTATTATTTTTCGCGTTGAAGTGCCTTTGCAATGTTTCAACAAGCTCTCCTAATCAGACTTTAAATTTTCTGTTTCGGCAATCAACATTCCTATATTTAAACACTCTTATGACAAGTATGTTATTAAACTGCTCCACAAATAGAATGGAGTTAGTCATTTTATATATCGTTACCTTATACATCTGCATAATTTTTATAGTTATTCTGTAATGTGTGAAAAATAAATAAATCTCCGAAAATACTAAGAAATGTTCTTTATTCAACGACATTTATTCTATGTCTTTCAATATCTCAATTCAATGCAATATAATTTCACTTCAAGAACTTAAAGCACATACGGACTTTAAACGCCTCTACGCAATAAGTTAAACTGCGCGCGCGCACATAGTGGCAATTCGGTCAAATCCGGCGCAGATAACAGCGTAAACCTGGGATTCCTAAATACCCAGGGCTGGCAATTAAAATTCAGCACCGCATCGCACTGAATCCCCAAGTGGACGTTCGCCATATCCTTTGAATCATACATCACGGACAGAACGATGCATACTCGGCTGTTTCTCTCTCCCGCTCTCGCTCTCTCTGACAGTCCGCACGTGCGTGTGCGCCGAAAGTTTCGAGTCACACACTACACACTCGAGTGGTAGTAGTAATAGTAGTAATAGTACCTACCAGCAGCAGCAGTCCAGTCGCTGTAGTAGCGTGTAGCGATGAATACGCCTGATAGTGAGTTTACATCTTGAACGAGCGCGAGCGCGATAAGATACGCGAGCGGGCGAGCGGGCGGCTAATGCTTGTTTAGCAACAAAATGACTAATGATAAGTTTAATGCCCTCGCGCTGCGTGTATAACACACACGCTGCACGCACACCATCGCGCGGTACGTGTTGTTGCACGTGTACATACACGCTGGTACACTGGTGTACATTGTGTTTTAAGTTCCGCGTCTCTGGGTATAAGTGAAGTCGTGTTACTTACGCTCGCTCGGCCGCGCGTTTTGCTGCACGCGGAGAGAAGATTTTGAAATTTAGTAGCGAACTTGAGGTATTTGTGGAAGAGCGGTGAACGAAGTTTTCCCGCCCCCGTCGCAAAAGTTGCGAACAAACCTGTTTAATTATATTTGGCGAAGTTATTCATTAACTCGCGGAGAAGGCTGAAAGTGAAACTTTCTCTCGAGCTAACATTGTTAATAGATTAGCTCCCTCTTTATGCTACCTAAACACTTACCGATGACAAACATCACCCGCGGACATTTTGTATAACAATTAAACGGCCCCACTTCTGCATTCCTCAACGTCCGACCCCCCGCCGACACTTGCGCGCGCTCGATACTTCAGCGCCGCGCAATCGGGCGCCGGCGCACGCAACGGCGTATGTATACATACGAATAACCGCCGGGTTATTGGCGGCCGCGCAGGGCGCGCCAGCTCGATCGTCCCTCCGGGACGCGCCGTTAGTAGTTCAGGCACTCCGAGCGATGTTGACTCAAAAAGGTGACTGCTGGCTAGAGGTGGAGTTGTTGTGGTGAGACTAGGGAAAGAGATTAAGGTTTCTTTTATATATTTTTGTTTTGGGAGGGATTGTAACGTTTTGGGTACATGAATTTGTTCTACATTTTGTAATCGTGGACTTTTCAAGTTTTGTCAAGTGGTTAACAACATAATTTATAAGTTAAATTAAGCGAGCAAGGAGTTTCAGCTAGTTTATTAGTAAAATACAGGAAGAAAGTTAAATAATTTAATTTTTATAAGAGATAAAAAGGGATGTGATCAGTTGAAATTGAAAATGGTTTTATAATTCATTTCATGATTAAAAAGTTATGACAGCTAAATTTTTTATTATACGTGAAAGTTTTTAATAAATTTCTCTTTAATTTACTTTACGGTACTTATGCGTAACAAGTGGTTCAACTTATCAAAGTAAAATGTATCTTTTATATTCTAAATGATTTTTGAAAAACGACATGACTTTAATTTAAAAAAATTATTACTTTTCAATTATATTTTCAAACAATAATTTCAAATAACTTTCTTTCGATATTATAGAATATCTTAAAACCGTACTATTTACGATCATCCCTTCTCCCAATTAATGGTAGAAAAATATTCAAACTATTTTACAATACATACGTCGCTCAATGAAATACGCGATAAATTGCAAAGCCAATATTTGCCCGGAGTCAATGCAAACTTTGAGAACTCGGCGAATTTCCGATTTTTCCTAAATTGCCATTTTATAAGGGCGCAAGGCGTACAGTTGACAAATACTAACCCTCTCCGCAGCTCGGGATTCCTCCGTTCCGAGAATTTCTCCGGTCGTAAATTGCACAGACATACTGAGCTCGAGTGGGAGCGCTCCTCAAAAACTTTCGCAATAATCGATATTTTATCTTTTTCCTCGAGTGCCTTTGTTTTCTCAATCGAATTCCGCGCGCTCCGCAAAACAATCGCCTCTCCTCTATAATGCTTTATAACTTAAAATACTTCGGTTTTAATAAACTCCCGTATACACTCGTAAGGAGTTCAACCGAGAAATAGTATTTTAAGTATCTTTTTATTAAAAAAGTAATCATCCGTAAATGAAGTCTGATAAAACGGGTTTTAGTGTGTTGATAAATATTCTATTTTAATAGCATTATAGGTTTACAGTTTTCTATAAGCTATATAGCCTAATTCAAGTAGGAAAATCGACGATTAAGTAGGAACAAATTGAGATACCTTGTAAACAAAGGCAGTATACTAAAAGTTGCTAGCATCTATCCTGAAAAATATTCTCAAATAATCAATACTTACAATCATTGTATCTTTGGAACTCGCCAACTTGCTTACAAATCACATGACATTATCAACAATCCAATAATTCTACCTCTGGAAAACTTTTCTCCCTCCCAAAAACTAAAAATAGCCACTATTTAAAACTTATCACACAACTAACCATGCAATCTTCACTGTCTGTTGCAGGTTGGTGTCATCGCCGACGAAGCAGAACGAGGCGTCGAGCTCGAAACAGTACGGCGCGACATTCGCCGTGCGCGTCGGTACACCCGAGGGCGTCATCACGCACAACCTGAGGGCGGAGACGAGGAGGGACCTCGCGGCGTGGGCCCGCGCCATCGTCCAGGGCTGCCACGCGGCGGCCCACTCGCTCAGAGAGTACACAATTCGTGAGTATCCGTTTCATCTCTTTTTATTGATATTATTATGCTACCCGTTCTGATAAGATAAAATTTTATCGTGTGTTCGTTATACTAATATCTATAAACGTATAATGACAAATATTGGAGTATTGTGGTTCGCAGATTTGTAAAATATATATTTACGAGTTGTAAATATCAAAAGGGGGCTGGCAATAAATAGTAATGTAGTGTAAATATTGATTCACATCTATTAAAATTAACAACATACCGTAAAGTTTCAGTATAGCAATTAACATGAATCATACTTGCTAATAGCCAAATTACATATAATTTAACAAATATTTACGGAATAAAATATAACTTGTTATTCTCGTACTAATACTCCAGTATAATGTTATTAATTGAATTATTTAATCTCTTGCAAAACCTTTGTACAAGATTTTAAGCACACGCAGTAAACGTATTTCCACGCAAACCGAATGTTTTCTAGAAACCCAAACGATAAATCTACGCAGATCAATCACCAAACGAAAGACAGACTGTACACTCAATATAACATTCCCCCCGGACGAATCAATCCGACACTCGGCAGAAAAAAAGGGAAACCCCCTCATTTACATCGATCCGCTCGATATTCCAACCACGTAAAACATTGCGTCGCGCGCCGCCGCGCGTCTGCGCGTAAACGCAACTATCAATGAACGCGCTCGCTCTTCCTCACCCCTCTCGAGAAGAAAAACGCGTCGCATCGCGCGCAGCAAATTCGATTCGCCGCCGAGATTCTCCAAGGCTTTTTCCCATCGCGCGCAGGGACGAACGGCAATTTGCCTCGGCGACGAGTCCGATAAACGGCGCGCAGAATAGAGGGACGCCGCCGCACGTTATATCCCTCCCCCCGGAACGTCTCTCGTCGTCTAGATATTTTAGTCTCGATTTCGAGCTGAGATTCGAAACGTATGTGCGGTACGACGGCGGTGTGTTATAACTGTCACGGAATAGTAGTCGCGCGGTTTCGTTATTTTTGGGTGAATAGAAATGGTACATTTGCAATCTTCTGTAAAGTCGAACGTTCGAAATTTAAAATTGATTTGGCTTTATTTCGTGACTTTACGTGAAATCTATTTCAAAGAAGTGAAAGTAAAGTAAAGTAAAATAAAGTAAATACAAAATATACTGTTCAGGGTCGCTTGATTTTTAATTAGGCAAATCAACAATTGACGATTAAAAATTAAAGTGTAAATTAAAGTTTTACTAAAATTGACGATTCAAAATTACATCACGAGTGAATGCTTAATGGAATGAAAAATTAATTGCATGTACATTTAATGAATCATTTTATGTATCTTATACAAAAAATCCAATAATAAATTAAATTAATTATCTATAGCCACATTAAATGAATTATGTAACGTATCTTAAAAAACGACAATCCAGAGCTGTCTGAATCTACACGAGATTAAAATAAATCTTAAATACGCGGAAAACTCCTTCCGCACACTCTAATTACAAAAGCCACAATAGAAAAACCATCCAACCGCACGTGTGCTCCATAAAAGCGATGAAAAGTGTTAAACCCTCCCCTGTCACCCGTCCCTGTTGCAGGTTGCGTGTGGCAGGGCCGAGCCTGCCAGCTGGTGGTCCACCACGAGGAGGGCTTCGCTCTGTACGCGGCGGGCACGCGGGGCGTCGCCGGCAACGGCGTCAGTCCTGGCTCACCGCCCACGCCGCTGTGGCGGCGGCCCTTCGACAAGCTCAGGATGTCGGCGGACGACGGCGCCCGTCTGCTGTGGCTGGATTTCGGCGAGGATGATTCCGAGATCGTAAGTTTCCTTTTCTCTCTTCTTCATTGAAGGGGGCATAAGCATAAATTTTTAGTGATATTCTATATGAAATTGGCAGATCTTTAGATCTTGGTTTTATGATTTCTGTGGACGAAGGAAACTCAATAAGTAACGAAGTTTTAGTTATAAATCAGTAAAGGCAATGTATATGGATATTATATTCTCTCGAATGAAGAATAATCGACGCCCCTTACGAAATCTAGCATGATATCAGGTTTCGATGAGCACTTCTCCATTTTAACGTTTGTGGCGAAGAGTAGCACGTACCACAAGTCGTGACTTATGCCAGTTTTCGACGTGTTCATTGCTGTTTTGGAAAATGTGTGCTAGTTTTAGAAAATATGCAAAATGCTGGTATTTGTAAGGGGCATCGATATAAACTTCTGAAACAAAATGTTTAGTAATGGGTATAAAGATACTATCGACAAGTGACAAGGGGAGAAGGATAAAATAGAAAGAATTATTTTTTTTTTGGGGGGGGGGGGGGGAATTATAAATGTTTAATAGTTATGTCGATAACATAATCACGCTTTTTACATGCTTCAGAAGTATTTTCTCAATAGTTTAAGTTCATCGAGTCACGAAGGGTACCTTCGTGACTCGATGAACTTTAACTATTGAGATAATATTTGAATTAATTTTTGAATATAGGTATCAGAACGTAATGCATGAAAAAAATTCAAAGTGCTCAAGTGTGTTTCATTCCTCATTTTCATTCTGTCCTCTGAAAATTTAAAGCACTAAAGTGTAGATCATTCATTCAAAATAATGAGCATAATACACGAGTTCGGAGTAAAAATTCTGCTTTGATATTTTAACAGCCTACAATTCACTACTAAAACTTGCCCTACCCCAAATCAGCCACGCACATTTCACAAATCTACATTTACAGATCGGCCACTCGCCACCCTTTCTCTCACCTTTTCCGAAGCCCACACTTCAAACACATTCCTATACCCACCCCCCGTTCGCAACCTCTACCCCTCGATCATCCAGCCGCGCGCGCAATGATAATTCGCGGCGACCGACGGCATGGGGCATTATACCAGTCTGCAGGCCTCGTAAAACGCGTTCTCTCTCTCTCGCAACTGTCGTCGGTCAGAGTCGCTCGGTCCTCCGCCACGGCGAAATGCAAATAAAACCGACCGCGCTCTCCATTACGCGCGCCGAGCCGTCAGACCGAATGATAATCCCTAATGCCGCGCGTACGCACGCACGCACGGAGGCCTAAATGATCCGATCGCGAAATGCGCTTCGACGTGCGCGCGCGAATATTCCTAAATCTCGTGGGGGGGAGAGAGAGAAAGAGGATCGTTAATTTCGTTCGGTCGACGGTCGATGGAAATTGGGTAACGGGGCCTGCCTGCGGGCGAGGGAATTCAATGAAGGGCGGCCGCGTGCAGCTGGGGGTGGCCCTGTGGGAAAGTGTTTTTTTTCTCGACTTTTTGATGGTCGCTTTCGGGGAGAATAATTATCGCGGTGTTGGAATTGGCAATTAGAAATCGTTAGTTTTAACATTTTGCGAGTTTTTTTTTTACACGGCTGATTAAACGTGGTTCGTTCTACTTGTATGTAAAAACGTAAAAGTAACCAGAAGTAAATATTCAAATCGCCCTTTAGCGTCTGATTTTTAAGTAGTTAATTGCTTTGTTTTTATGATTATCACATATAAATATAATATATTTTTGTGTCTGCCTCCTAATTAAAATTCCTACAATATTAATTACAAAATCATTCCTTATAAAAATCTTCAAAACCATTTTTTGCACTTTTTAACCAATCCTTCTCAACAATTTTCCGTAATTTTTCTCTTTTTTCACGTTCGACCTACCAACCGAGCGCAGACCTCTTCGACGACGACAAATGCGCCGTATTAAAAAGCGCGAATTTGCATGCGGTTAGGTCTTTTTTCATCGACCCTCGCGCCCGCGTTTCCGCTTATCTCGTTTTATTTCACGCACGGGCTCGCGCGCGCGCGCGCACTGAGCACAGAATAAATGGGCGGGAGCACTTTGCAAAATGAAAATGAAAATGAAATTTCACGGTGTGCTGTTGCGAAGGGTATTTCGTGGTATTATATATAGGAAATTAATAAAATATATGTATATATGACAATGGAGTATGTAGTAATTGATGCGACGTTTTTTATAGTATGTTGAGGTGACGGACGACAGAATTTTTAAATAAGATTTTTTAGAATATTTCATAAATTTTTAACGGAATTTTTTAGTTTACTTTGCTACAATTTTACTTGGCTCTTCTATTTCTGATATCGATATTATTTCAAATATCCATTATGGGATGAATATTTTAATCGAGATTGGAGAAAGAATTTTAGTATTGATTTTATGCTAAAATAAACTGAAAAGTATTTTCACCAGCTTTTGTTGGCTGTAAATGCTTCAAATGAATATCTACACATAATGGAAATACGTTCTTAACTACACATTCTCATATATTCTCTATTATTGTTTTTAATTCTTTTAATTTTTATTCAATTATTCGTTACTCCCTATACCGTTATATAGGGATTGTATATTTTCTAAAAATTGAAAAACAACTTCCAATAATGAATATTTCTATATAGACAGCCTCTGTCGAATTCTTGAAACTTTATTATCTCATAAACGCAACATTATTTTATTAAAACTATATAGTAAATATAAACTTGTTCCTAACCATCGCGGACTTTTCTCTTCTGTTACAGGAACTCGACCTAGAGGGTTGCCCGAAGCCGATCGTCTTTGTGCTGCACAACTTCCTGTCAGCGAAGATTCACCGCCTCGGTTTGAGCGCATAGGGGTACGAGGGGGCCACACACGAGGCCCCCGACCTGCCGCCCCACACCACCCGATCCGTCACCAGCGTCTTTCTCCACTAAAATCTAACCCCTCCACACTCCCTTTCCCGATATCCCTGCCCCTCCCTCCTCCGCCCGACTGATCAAAATTAGGATTAAGGAGTTTTCTCAAGGCAACGACGATCGAAGCCATCCAAGAGTTGAACGATTTTAACGAAAAGAGCGTGTATAAGGGCGAGAGGAGGGAGAACGAAGAGATAGATGGAGAAAGAGTGTATGTATATCGCTGACGCGCCTAAAGAGAAAAAAAAAACACGATGAGAAGTATGAGGGAAGGAAACTATGTAACTATTAAGCTGACTCTATAGGATCTAATGGTAAAGGTTAAGGTGTATGGACTTATTGGGTTTTGTAAGATATATCATAACGCGTACAAAGGAGACGAGGAAGAAGTATGCCCCCTGAACCCCCGCAAAACGAAGTCTTCGATGGATGTTATCGTGGAAAGTCGTGCCCCCCCGATTCCCCCTGAACCACCCCGGCGGCAGGTCTATTTTCGAGGGTAGGCATAGCTCGTGTTGCGTTTATTTTTCTTATATTTGAAAGAAGAAGACGAAGAGACAGAGGGAGAGAATGGAGCACAACGTTTGCCAATTACGCTTGTCTCCGACGACGGTTCTCATTCAGTTGTTAATTTTCATGCGCATAATTTTATTTTTGTATTAATTTATAATAACGATGCGCGCAAGCGGAATAAGAGAGAGTTTGATCGTTCGCGAGCGCGCGGTGGCAAAGAAAGAAAAAGAGGGGGTAAAAAAGAGAAGAATTAATGGACGAATTTGTAAATTGCCGGAAGGAGGAGCGAAAAAAAAGAGTAGATTAGAAAAGAGAGAAAGCGAGATACTCGACGGCGGTCGAGGAAACCAAATTTTCCGTTAGTATTATTAACGTATTGTTAAGGGTCCGTAACAATCATTATTTTGTACGATATATAATACTAATTTTACTTTTTAACATTTATAGATTAATTTGTAACATATGTAAGCTTGTGTAATTAAATAACGAAATTGTTCTGCGGATAGCGAGCGAATAAATTCTGATCCACAATGATTTTGTATGATACGAGAGTGTATGCACTGTAGCAAAGTACACACATTGTAAATGGAGTGACCTTTTTCTCTTGTTAAATAATAATCTCGATTGCGTTTCTTCGCCCGGATATTTTGATCTTTACTCTAATCTACGATTAAGACGAAACAAAAGAACTGTTAATAAATGAAAGAGCGACAAATGTTTGTATAAATAGACATAAATATACATGTAAAAATAATCAATTTTGTATATTCATACAATACTCCATAATGCACTGTAAACCGACGTCGCTAACGGCGTCGGGGCTAAGAATGTCTTTAAGAATTTAAGGAGGCGTCGAGGTAAGTTCTCGACGGGGGAAATTCAAAACCTAAACCACGTCTTATACACTATACAAAAGTATTCCAGTCCATTATTCGTGTGCAGAACTACGTGCACAGTAAGTATTTTTCTTTCTCATTAAAATACCTTCATCGAAGCAACATACTTCACATCTGACTGTACAACCCCGCGAACGAGAATCAAATTAACTTTGTAATTCTGAATAAAATCGTATTACACTGTCCCGTATATAATAATCAATGTTCGACAGTTACGCAACTACATCACATGTTTATTATTTGGCGCGTTAAACCTTTTGAAAACCAACATTTTCCATTTCATCGCGTACATCCATGCGTTATGTAAACCTTCTACATTACAATAACCGCCCCGAACGTAAGACACACGCAACAAGTGTCTTTCACTCTCTCTCCCCCACCCCTCTTCCACCGATCGATTAGCCGAAAATTGACATTTTCACTCGTTTTAATAACACCCGGCGCCACGTTCGCGCACGCGCGTAATCGCCGTAGATTTCCACTTCCGGCTCCGGTAATTACTGCGCCGCGGCGACTTGTTTGCCCGCGCGCGCGCGCTCGCTTTGTCCCTCGTTAAACCGCTCGAACTTTCGGGTGCGAGTAGCGGGAGAGGAAAGTTTTTCAATAGCCGAAATAAAAAGAGAGAGAGAAAGAGGGGGAGAGAAAAAAAGAGAAAGAGAGAGAGTTTGGCGAGGGACTATTACTCGGAAGCAAAAAGGATATAAAGAATGTATATAAGCGGCCGATTGCCGCAATATTTGTAAGTGGCGGAGCGGGGGAAAAAGTTTCGGACGGTTTGACGAATGCGCGGGTAGTCGATTTTCCAACTCTCTCTGCTCTCTCTCTCTCTCATTCTTTTTTTTATTGCTTTCGCAGTTAATTAAAGTTACGGCGGTTATCGGCGGATAATGCGCGAGCGCTTTATGAATTCCGGCCGGGCTCGATGACGCGGGGCCAACTTTCAAGTTTGCTTTAAGTGTTTTAATTCAAAGCGGATTGTTCGAGTAATACTTCAGGCGGCTCGGAGCTTTTTATCGGCCTCGCATTTCGCGCTGACTCGTTTCCGCGAGGCATTGCGAAATTGCGATTTCTTGAAATGTATATATGCCGGAAAGAGAGCGAGCGGGCGTCGATATTAATTTAGCGAGATAATTTCTATAAAAGCAATTGTTGTATTCGATAAATCGTAAACGTTTGTTAAACTTTCATACTTTAATTATTTTACTAGTATACACTTGTAGTATTGAAACAAACTATGTCCATAATTACAATTGAACAAAATAACGATTAACAGATTTTCGTTAAAAATATAAATGCAACCCTGCAACATTTCTGAAAATACGAACTGAAAAGAACCACGTCCCTGCTGGCAACCTCGCAGCTCTTGCTCTCGCAATAACAGCCGTCTGAAATCACGCTAAATTTTCCGCGCCTGCGCGCACGCCCGTAAAAGACAGCTGGGCGGTGCGTAACTGCCAGTGTAAGGGCGAATTAAGAGCGAAATAAAACGAGCGTCCGTATACGCGCGCGGGATAAAGCGATCGGGCGAACGGAGAGGAAAAAGTCGATCGAGAGGGAGAGGGAGGAAGTAGGTATGGGAGTTATCGCGACGCGAACTGCGGGAATTGCAATGAGAAACAGCAATGAGGTGCGCATGGGAGAGAGAGAAAAGAGTTGGAATATTGTCGATAATGTAGTAGAGGGATCAGAAATGTTTTAAATACGGTTTGGGCAATGAACAACGTTTTCTTTTTAATAAAGAATTTTAGTTTCTTTGTATAAGTAGTAATATAACGGATATTTTTGGGTAGTATAAATATACAAAAAGTTCTGACAAAAATGTAAATGGTTCATACAATATTACAGTAATAATAACTGTTTATAATACACAATACACACTTGCGCAAAAACATCTAATTTTATTAAAGTTTTAATTAATATATATTTTCTAAAATAATTTTATTTACATTAATTATTATCTATATACTTACTTTCTACTTCTAACAAAAACCATCAAATTATCTAATGTTACCATCAGAAACCTCCACTCCAACGCAAACAAAGAAACTGAATTTTCGGCACACCCACTCCCGCACACCCCCTTCGCAGAAATTTTCCGTAAATCCGTAAAAGCACGGGACAGTCATCGCGCTTGCGTAGACGCACCTCGTAAAGCACATCGCAGTTGTTTCGTCCCGCTCGTGCGTATTCCCGCGCAATTAAAAGTTTGCGTGCAGTGCGCGGTCGCTGCTTTGCAACGAGACTCGAGGGATGAGAGAGAGAGAGAGAGAGAACTTGTATGAGAAAATTCATATCAGAGAGCGAGAGACGCGCGATAATTAATGGCGTTGTGCATGTATCTCGTTAAGTAGTTGTATCGGGATATGGAAAAATTAAGGCATTTGTTTTTGTAAAACGGGAAATAGATCTGGTGGCGGATTGGAAGAAGAGGCGAGCTTATATTCGAAAGATTGATAAATTATATTATATGATGATGATGGTGCTAATAATAAAATGATTAAATTGTAATGCATTATAATTAATGAAAGGTTGATTATTGGAAGATCAAATTGAATATTAATTGAATTTATATTTTAATCTATATTATAGTTAGAGATAAGATGATAATTTAATTAAATAAGTTAAATCAATTAATTAAATTACTTATTAAATTGAATAATTAAATTATACATTATCGATGTAATAAACATTTCATTTGAAATAGCTAACGCCAATTTACATAAATTATTTCGAATTAATTATAGTTATATTTATCAATCCTAGAACTGTTTTGACGAACATATCACTCGTAATCCGCAAACCCATATCTATACATACTCCTCGATACACTTCGCCACCAGTAAAATCTCCCAACAACCAACGATCTCTTCGCGGCTGAAAACTTTTTCCAGAAATCGTACGAGAGCGCACATACACACGTCGCGCGTACGAACTCTCACTCTCTTACTCTCGGGGCAAAAAAATTACCAAGTTAAAGAGGAAACGTGTCACGAGAGAGTCGAAGGATCGTCGCTCGGTCGCTCGCGCCCAAAGGGAAATCGCGCTAAGCGAAAAACTTTGGACGTTTTCGCGATTGGCTGCACTGATGCCGCTGCCGCCGCCGCCGCCGCCACGATTAAATCTCCTTTGAGCTCTCGCGATTTACGGCACTCCGATGAGGCGATTACGCGCAGAGAGGAAAAGCTGTTGTAAGATAATTTTTCCGTCAGACCGATGTAAATATATATACGTAGGTGACACTCCCACGTCTGAATACTTTTGTATAAAACTCGAGCTTTTTAATAATATACGTGTAAATCGATATCTCTGTAAGCTCTAACTCTTTCTCAAAGAAGCACACACGTACATATTATACATACACACAGTCTACTATCCATGATGCAGTCTCATATCCGATCGCGCTTTTACATATCAAAGCGAGCTGGCCACTTTTGACTTCGACGAAGGCGACTGAGAATGTAAATATTATATAGGAGGCACAATGAGTTTGCTAGACAAGGCGCGTGTATTTTAGATTGAAGTTTTTCAGTGTCGCGAGGAGAAAAGAAAAGAGTAAAACGAAAAAAAGGAGCCGATGTATCAAAATTCAATGTGTTGAAGAGATTTTCTATATATGTATTTTACGAGAGGAGGTTCGTTGTTGATGTTCGTTCGCCATATCACACAGTTTAAATTAGTCGTGAGAGGAGAAGAAACGTTTAATTTTGCGATTCCTTTTTCCCCGGATCAAACGTATATTGTATAACAAACGAGAAAAAAAGAAAGAGGAAGAAACTTCATCGTAACCCATATCACGATTCCGTATCGTCATCGTTGTATAATCAAGCGCGACGTGTTATATAACGAACCTATGTACCGTCGCCATGTCCAGTGAAGGAGAGCAGAGCAAAAAAAAAAGGAAAGCAACGTTTCGCTGTTTGTACATACCCGAACGCTTATGTGAGACCGTGAGACTCGAGTGGAGCAAAGTAAATAAAGGAGAAATAAAGAAAACAAAATGAAAGATTTAACTGCGAGATATCGGCCAGACGGAGGCGGGAAGAAACGGAAGGAGAATTATATACAGAGAACGAACGAAGTACTAGGTACGCGCTGTACTCGATTCGGAGAGGGAGGAAAAAAGCGAGAATCATCGACTGTACGCCTGATGTGCGAGTGAGAGTGTGCGAATTGTCGTATTTTTCTAATGATTTAGCCCGCGCGCGATGCATCGCGCGGCGAATCGGCGTTTCGAACGATTATACATAATATAAATAAAGGGTTTGAGAGCAGGCGAATGATGATGATAATCATGATGATAATGATGATGATTATGAGGTGGAAGAGAAAGTTGAAGGTTGACGGATGAGTGCGAAGGTATAAATATAAATATATAAATATATAAATATATATGTATACATGGAGGGTTCTCGACTTTCATTTTGCTAGATTACGAGAGTTAATGTATCTAAGAGTTACCAAATAAACAAACGGTTAGAATATTACAGATGTTGTTTTCTTTATTCTCAAATACCTATACTTCCTTCCACCTATACTATACTACATCATTCAAACTTCCCTTCTTTTTACGTCCATTATGAAGACTGATTAATTTCGTTCAATTCACTACTTTTATTTTCACTTATTATTAACTTTACAGTAAGCACTTATATCGTTTTATTTCGTTTAATAAATAATACTTTAATAACTATGGATCTTTGTAAAAGAAATTTTAATCTCAGTTATTTGACGTGCAAACAATCCTCTCAAATTCGTCAAGAAAGACGGTCATAATGTTTACCAAAAACGCATTCACAGAAGACCGGCTGAAATGAGCGCAGAAGAGAGCAATAAGAGTAAACGCGAATATTGGATTTTTCAAATTAGGTAAGTATAAAACTGTATTTTAAATTTTTAATTCATTTTCATTTCGAAACGTGAAGCTTCGCGTATACCTTCCCTTCCCCGTAAATAATGTAATTTTAAATTTCGTGGAATTAAAATAAAATGTAAATACCTCTATTACAACTCGGCATAAATATAAAAGTTAACTGCCAAAACGTTCACTTTTTCATGACCACTATCTCATCACACTCCATAACATCGATCACGACATACGTTTGTTTACCCATCCCCCGACGATCTCTCGACAAACTTTTCCCGGACATCTGGAAAACACCTCTCGAAGAGACCCGCTCCCTCTCCTCTACCGATAACACACGGCGCGCACCTCCTCCCGTGACTTATGCTCCTCGCAAAACTCCAATAACCCGCGCGCATGCACTCACTCCTCTCTTCCCCTTCCCGCGAAAACTTCCCCGTCATTTTTATCGGCGCATCCCCGTGATTGGCTCCGCCTATACTTCCGAAACTTTGCTTATCCGTCTCTCTCTCTCGCGCACAACGCGCGCGAGTAGGATAAAGATTTCGCGGCGCGACGTTTTCCCGCTCTTCGATGTATATAAGTTCGAGTGCGAGCGCATCGGAATGGGCCAAGTTTCGAGGGAGAGGCAAGTCCTTTATCTCGGACGCTGGACGAGCTTTATTTTTCGCGCGTGGAGAGTTTTCTGCGGGCGGAGGCTCTCTGGCTTTTCGAGCGCTGTATATGCCCTGCTGGCTTACACACCCCGGCGGAAAGGAGAGTTTGGTGGAGATTTCGCGGAGGGGCGGACGAGGGGGAGGAGAAAGTTTGCGGATATTTTGCATATTGGTTTCGGGATGGCCACTTTCGTTATTGGGTCCGGATATCGCGCGAGGCCGGGTTTTCTTGCGGGGGTGGATGAGCAGGGGCTGAAAATATTAAAAGTTTTAATGTCGCGCGGAAGTTTGATTAGGAGTTGAGTTTTGTCTCATTACTTTCTGAATAACTATTTTTATCACGAAGAAGCTGATTCGTGGTAAACTAGTTATTCCATATCTTATAGAAATCTTTAGAAGAAGTATAAGTGTATAAAATTATTATTATTATTTTGTTTGTTTTTATTGCTGTTAAGACTGTTGTGATCTATTTTGTTCTATTAAATTTGCAACTCTATCGCTCTTTTTAAATAATTTTATTTATTCATCCAAGTTTAGTAATATTTTATTCACTGTAAATGATAATTTTTATCCATACACTTTTCTATATTTAAAATTTCAACTAATATTAAATAATATCAATTTTAAATCGCACAAAAATAACACCCCTGTTTGTTTTTTCATCTCTTTACAATAAGATAAAGCATAAAATGTTAATCTAAGAATGAACGTCGATCCACGCCACTCTACGTTCATTATTACCTTACATTACATTCCACATTACACCGATAAAAGTCTCCAGAGCCACAAAAGCTCGTCACCCGGCATCACACCTAACCGATTCGATTTACATACACCACCCGTCGAAATCTAAGTCCTCCCGTTACAACCAAAAAAATATCCGAAATATTTCATCCCGTATAGAGAGAGGGAACAATACCGTCCCTGCACGGCAAACCTCGCGTCGGGCCATAAAAAGCTCGAAGCCAATCGAAAGCGCTAGCCAGGCGAAACGAGTCTCGCGCGCGAGAAAAAAAAATGAACGATTGAATTACGCGAAATTTGTCAAGGGCTCGAGGGCCTCCTCTCGTTCGCTCGCTAGCGCGCGCGTTTTAATTGGCCCCCACGGTTAGGTGTGTGTGTGCGTGCGTGCGTGCGCGTGGGGAAGAGGAGAGGACGATTTCGTATAATTGCGCGCAGCGCCACGCGCAAGCTAGTAGTCGATCATAGGCCGAGATATTGCTGCAGCGAATCTGTCGGAATTGATATGCAAATTTACGCGAGCGCGCTAGCGCGTGCACACTGTTGTATGGGCGCGCGTGAAAAAGGCGCGCAGCTCTCTCTCTCTCTCACTCGTATATGAATGTTTTTGAAAAATCGATGGCGCGATAGGCGACCCCGACGTTGATAGATGCGAGGCTTTTGCCTTTTTTTTCCTCTGCTGTTTAATTATTTTTTGCGCGACGAGAATTCATTATTGAGGATATGCCGGCTCGATGTAAAAAAAAGGGAGGTGAGGTGTTATTGCGAGTTCTTGAAAATTAAAAATACATGGCGATTTGCGCCTGAATGAATTCGGTATTAAATACTCGATGTAGTCTCGCGCAGAAGTTATTTTGAAAATTATTTCGTCGCTCGTCGGTGTTCAGTGCCATTAGCAGAAGGGAATTACACGTAATAAATTTTAAAACGCGAATAAAATTTATATTTTTTAATGTTTTTTTCTTATGTTTGATGAAGAATATAACGATAAATGTTATATACGTGCGCGATTTCGATACCGTTAAATTTAAATCGCGAAATTCAGTTTTATAATGAAATATATATATTATTAAAGAATTAAAATATTTATCACTGTAAAATAATTGCGTTACGCTTAAATTATTGACCTTACTTGAAAATCGTAATCACTAAGATTTTCATATTTACTATAGGTATATCATTACGAAATTAAAGAGTACAGTTGAGTTAGTTATAGGTATTTTATTTTGTACTCGGTAGTTCCAAGTTGGAAGTATTTGGAGCTGCCAAGCACCCATTCTCAGCACTTTTCCACCGACTTCTTCCGTAAAATGGCATCACGTTAAATAACACGCAGAGTCTTCTTGTATACTTCACATAAAAAGGGTAGGTCTACCCTTTTAATAATAATCAATAAGTAATGAAAATTTATGAAGTAAATCTTGGAATATTTTTCCTTCAAAGGGTAACCACGACATTATTTTTATTTCAAAAATGCCAACTTTAAAACTTGTCCTGCCATTTAAAGTACATAAAAAGTCAGCAGTTTACTAAGCAAAAAACTTATTAAAATTATTAATGGAAAGTCCCTACACTAAATATGTGGAAGTAGTATAACCGGAATTTAGGCAGACGTTTAGTTTCAATTGACATTCTTAAGCTTTCCCATCTAGTAACCTGATCAAATCTTTTATAAATTTCACAAGTACATAAAACTAATACACCTCGTGGGGTATTATCGTTTCAGAACAGAGTACAACGCTTGTCCCATTTCAAGAAAAGCGCAAGATCCTCAGTTTGCTCATTTTAAATTTGCCTTCTAAAATCTCCGTAATATGTTTCTTACTAAATATATTTTACCTTTCATATTTAACAATTTATTGCCGAATAGCTTCTGCACATCGCTTTATACAATAAAATTTTACAGTTCGCGAAAGCTTCGAATAACGCAATTAAAATCAGTAATCCCCTTGTTCCTCCCAAAAAAATCCCAAGCAGATGCATACGGTCAGCCCCCCAGCCCACGTAACCATTCCTCCCTTCCCATGCATTTAATTAAACATCCCAACCACCTTAGCAAAAAACACCTGCCCTTTTATCGCCCAACCGCTTCCTCAGTGACCCTCACCTCGTAAGAATCTCGACGGATTCGCGCGGCGTAATTGGAAAGCTCGTGCATACATATCCATCGCGTCCCCGCGCGCGTATACACACGCCGCAGCTGAATAAAGTTGACGCTTCTCCCGTGGGGATGACGACGGCAGCAGTGGTGGAGGTGCCATGGGAAGCGCCGAGACACGATCGAATCTCGCGAGCGAGAGTTTTTTGCGGGACTTGGTGGAGGCTTTTTTATGGTGGCCTGGATTTGTGACGAGGGAATATGGAGGTAAAATGATTGATAATTTCTCACGAGGACTGGGTCAATATCCTTGGCTGTGGATGAGGTGTAGGCAGAGTGTAGAATGTGGGTTTATTTTAATGGGATTATTTTTTATCAGTAGAATAATGTGTCTTTAAGAATTAAATACATTTTTGTAGAAATTTTGGTTCGGCAAAATTCGCAGCTGAAAAATTAAGGTGTTAAATTTTAGCTATTCGGTATTAAATTCGAATGCAATTCGTTTTTTTTTGGAGATTATTAAATTAAATAGCGAATTTCACGAATATAATGTTTGATTGAATATTTTAACGATTTCTTCATAAACTAATAAACCATGAATTTATCGGAATGAAATGAAAAGAAACGAATAAATTTCTACAATATTGTACAATTAAATGAAAATATTTAAAAAATTCAATTATTGTAGCTTCAATCTTTTTTAACAGAACGCATCATATAAAATATATAAAATGAGGAAATAAAAGCGCGAAAAAAATTATATAAAAAGTTAAAAGAGAGTGAGAGAGAGTAGCGGAGGTGCAGGACTTTATTGCAGTCTGCGAGAACGTTATAATATTTCAACTTGGATGTGAAGAGAAAAATTGAAATTTGAAGTAGAATTCGAGTGCTTTGCCCGGGAATTCCGTCGTTTTTCGCCCCCCGTACCTACATTCGCCGCGTCGACGGGGCGAAATTTCAAGTCTCGTGTTTCTAATCTGTGAAATTGAAATCTCGACGCGTTGCACCCGAAAATTCACGTCGAGAGCATGAGATTACGCGCTTTTAACTCCATTTTCTTAATATACGAAGGGTTTTATTTTTGCATATACTTTCTATGTAAAAACGAACCGTTACGCCTGTCTTTCATCGACGCGCATTTTTTTTCCGTTTGTTCAATCCAGTCGAATCGACGCTATATTCCCGAAGCCCTCTTGTATCACTAAAAAATCTTTTGAAGAGAAACAGTTTTTGAAATTTGAAGATAAGCGAGCATGTGATATTTAACGTTTCTAATTAATTATTTCTATCATAATTATAGTAATCTTTTTTAACATTTAAATTAGGTTGATATTTTTTAATTGAAATAATATATTCATATAAAAAAATGCACATGTCAAATTTCGTACAGTTTCACTCCAAAACACTCCGAAAAACACATATCAGTGCAACAACTCGCATACGCTTAATTCCGCCTCTCAATCCCCGAATCAATTCAACCCAAATCGCAACAACACACACACCTCCCTCTCTTCCCCACTTCCCATCTCGCTTACGAAATAATTTTATCCCGATGACAGGTTCGTGAGTTAACGGCCGGGCGCTCGCCTGCGCCCTTTTCCGCGTGTGCGCGCGCGCGCGTGTGAGACTTTAATGGTTCAGCTGCAGCGGCCGTAAAAGTGTGTACGCGCGCGGTCCCCGCAATGCGCGACATAAAAGCCGTTTTAGTGGGGGCGAAGGGAGAGAGAGAGAGTGAGAGAGGGCAAAAAAGAATCGAGATACGCGCGCCGGCGATGTGTTATGTACGCGGGAATTCGAGTCGTTAAATCGCGCGCAGATGTTCATTAAATGCTCAGCGTCCATACGCGCGCGAGCACCTAATTACGCGGCAATGTGTAGTGCGCCCCCGTCCTCGTATATATATACACACTTATTGTTATTGTCGCGAGTGATGAGTGCCGTTGAGTTTTTCGAATGGATATTGAGAGTGCGGATGGGTTATGGAGGTTCGATAATGTCGTGTGATTTGGGTGGGTTTTGAGGGATCGTTGCGGGGTTTTTTGGGGGAATAATATTTTGGTATTTTTTCGGAGGAGTCGGAGTGAGTCGAAAATATGCGATTGCAGTAATTAATAAAGCACGTTTTAATTTAAAATTAATTTGCAACTTCAGTTGAATAATTTAGAATCAATTTTTTCATTGAATTGCGTTACTTTTCGACGATATTTGTGATAAATAAGCAGTGACAAATCAATTCACATTATAATGTCATAAAAATATGTAGGCTAAAAATAAAGCTGATTAACAGATGAAGCTTTAGTATTTTTCATATTTTTCAATAAAAAAATGATAAGCTGCTTAAAAATAGTCTAGTTCAAAATAAAAGTTTTTCGTTATAAATTTTATCACGTATTTTTCAGAAATATAGTAACATGATTTAGTAATTATTGTAATTCGACAATACAGCTTAAGTGGTTGAAAACTTCAGTAAGCGCAATGCAAATCTTGGTCCACTTCCATTACAAGATCACCTCTATTTCGCATACACTCACCGCGATTACTTTCCAATCTTCCAATTTTCAGATTGATTTTTACAAAATTAATATACAGCAACCCATCTCAATATTCTCTCTTATACACACACACGCAGTACGTGCACATGCGCGCAGGGTCATATTAATTATTGCAAATTGAAACGTTGTCCGGCAGTCAAATTATACAGCGCGTCGATAAAGAGAGAAACGTTGGGCGCTGCGCCTGCTCGCAACAAACGGACAATGGCTCGTAATTACGCGCGACGCTACGAACGTAAGTTACTGCCCGCGCGCGGCGCTAAATTCGAACGGGCGCGAGCGCTTTTTCGGAGACTATATATAATGCGCGCGTTTCCCCGATTTAATATCAATTAAAAAGATTAATGCGTCATTATTATATAACGCGGGGGGCCGTATCGACGGAAATGCGATGTTTATTGCTCGCGGGAGCGAGGGTATATAGCGTTGAAAATTTACGGGGATGTATAACGCGGCGTGCTTTTCGGAAAACAGCAAGGCTGCGACGAGTCGGAGGTTTACGATTGCGCTGCGGAAGACACGCGGGTCGCGCGAGGTATCAATTTTTCTTTATCGGTATATATAGGATGACTCCGCCGAGGGGGGAGGCATGGGTGAAAAGAGAAAAAACAATGGGTTTCCGCGGGGAAATCGTAAATCCCTCGCCGTAAATCATTTATTAAAGGGCGCGGAATGGCTCCTCGATATTCAAGCCTTAACGCCTCGGGAATGAAGCTTTAAGAGTTTCTCACCCGCGGCGTGAGGGCACTTTACGGACTTGTAAATATTTATTCGGCCCGTCGCTTAAGTTTAGATTTTTACTATGACACTTCGGTTGTAGCAAAGTATCAATATTGCATTAGGTAAGATATCTTTTTTATTATTTTGAAATTATATATATATATAATTCTTTTTGTATAGATACAATAATCAAAAGTACTTAATATATATATATACGGTCGAAATATGTCAAGGGAAGTATGTATAATTGAAGGGTTGAGTATTGATTTTACTGATGAAATATTGTTTAATGGTATAAAATATTACAAAGATTTGTTGAATTAAAGAAATAAATGCATGAAACGTGAATTTTGTGTGTTGCTACGTGTTTGTTATTAATGAAAAAAGTAATAATATTCTTAACTTAAGTACTTTTGATTTTTGTATCTAAACAAATGCTTTTACAAAAAGAAATAACATATATGACTGTTTAAAAATGAAAACTGCAAGTACGAAGTAAAGCTGTGAAAATAGAGCTATGTAATGATCAATAACATTTCCAATGTAAACAGTATTTGCCATGAAAAATGAATTTGTTGTTGTTGAGTATTCTCTATCATACTCAATCCCTTATTCCCAGCAATAACCAAATATCAACAAGTTTTTCCACTTTAAAAAAAGGGTCTCGCGATCATTAATTACTGTCCCGATCAATATCCATCACGCCCAGATCATCCAGCAACAGCAGCAACAGCAGCAACACCTTCTTCCTCAACCCCGGCAATTCCGCTCTCGCGCCTTCGATCGTTCCGGCTTCTCGCGCTTCCTCTTCCTCCTCCTCCTTCTCCTCCACCTCCTCTCGCATAATAATCAACCCTCGCGCGAAACCCAGCGGGCAGCGGCAGCAGCCACCCCCTCTTATATTGCGCATTTCAACGGGCGTATATACGCGCGCTTCCGGCATTAATATTCATATTCCCTTCCGGCTTGCGCGGGCGGGTGGCGGCCGCCTTTGTTGTCGTGTTTACGCCGAAAGTGCCGTCGCGAAAACACACACACATACAGCCTTTTCACGCGCGTTTTATATTTGTTCGCGTATAGAAGCGAGTTTTCGCGCGCACGCGCGAGGCTCGCGGTTATGAGGATGGAAGGGCCCGGGGAAGTTGGCCGAGGTAAAGGGTGAGAGAAAGAGAGAGGGGCAGACAAAAGTTGGGAGAGAGAAAAGAGAGACAGAGAGTTGGTTGTTTTTGGGAAAGTTTTTCGGGAAGTTGCGAGAAAGGGGTGCGTGGAAATTTATTGGGGGCTGTTGATGAATTTTGCGGAGGATAATGGGGATGGGAAAGGTTGGAAGAGGTTTTCAAAAGGTTTTAATTCAGAAATGAGATGAACTAATTTTTTTTTGAGAAGGGAAATTCAAGTATAAAGGTGAAAATTAGACAAGTGTTGTATAGGAATATTTTCATAAAGGAGTTATTTAGTGCATAAAATATATTTTACATTTTATAATAAGGAAAAAGTTAATTTATTTTCGTATTCTGGTATTATATTAATCCTGTTATTTTCTTGTGAAAATAGAGAGTTTCTAGCTTCTTTGTGCTAGAAACTCTTCTATTCTTTTCAAAAACTTTTATGAAAAACAGTCGAATTAATTAGTCATATAGAATTAACTTTTTCGTAAAGGAACTTTATAATAGTAAAATGAAAGTTGAAACACAGTTAAAAATTGTGTGTTTTGTGTAAATTCGATTTTCATATACTCAAATTTTGGTACAGAGATAGATTTTTTATCTTCGAAACGAGTTCGTTGCCAATAAAAATCGGTTCATTTCTACTGAAGATAATTGAGGTTAATTTATAATTATAAATAATTATCCCCACCATTTTGGGACTGTTACAAGAGAATTGTTGATTTAACGACTTGAAGTTTTAAGCACTTATTGCACTGGTTGGAGGCAATATTCGGCTAAAATTTCAAATAATTATCTTTATTTTGTTAAGAGAAAAAAAATATTACAGCAGTAAAAGTCATCTAATCGTTGTGAAATGTGGCACAGAGATAGCTGTTTTATATCTTCGAACCGAGTTCGTTGTCAAAAAAAATCGGTTCATTAAGAATAAAGATATTTAAGGTAAACAAATTTTTATATGTAATTTGTCTGATTAATAAATAGAAAAAAAAATTAAAAGAAAATAAGCGCATATATATGTGCAAATGGTATATGCATATTAAAATATCCATCAAACTAATTCCTTCATCATTAAAATATAATCGTTTAACATTGGCGTATATCAAAATATCCACTCTTAAAAGAATAATAGCGGAATGTTGTGAAGCATTTAAAGATTGATTTTGATTCGTCTGTAACGAATAGGCGGGATGATCCGCTACTTCCGCTAAATTTGAATTTTTTAAATTGAATTTTTATTCTTAACTATTTCAAAATAAATAATTAAATCAAAACATAATGAAAAGATTAATTTTTTGTTTCGAAAAATTATCTGATTAGCCTATCATTTAAACTATTTAAAAGGAAATCATAATGAAAAATTATATTCATAACCTCAAAAACAAAATATATCTATACTTGCCTTCGGAGCGCTCCNNGCGCTCCTTGATGATCTATATACAAGATTCTCATTTACAGAGAAAGTTCTGCTATATCCTGGTAGTATCCGTCAGGAGATACTCCAGAGGTCCTCGACAGACGTATAGTAGCCTTCTCTTGCGTACCTATCGGCACGTCATGGTAATCCTAAAAAATAATTAAAATATTCATTAAAAAAATGCCTGTACAAATATACACATTACGACGTTATGATGAATAAATCTTACCTTTAAAATCTGTTCAGCATTAAACGTGATCCGAGGACAATCTTTGGTTTTTCTGCTATACACTGATGTATTCATTATTGTAGCGTGGAGAAGAATGGAGTCTCGTATTTTTCCTGTGATTCCTGAAAGGTAATTGATGACAATTAGTAACGATTATTATTAGAATGTATAAAATGTAAAATAAAATTATCTTACCAGGACATTCGAAGTATTTGTTGCATGCATCTGCGATTATTTGCAG
>JAPYZP010001170.1:0-23785 GCA_030522985.1 Torymus sinensis | reverse complement strand
GACGACGTGAAGTTCGTATGCAATTACCAGAGCAATCCCGAGGCAACGAGCATCGAGTGGCTGCACAACGTAAGTAAATTGACTGCGCGGGTTTTTGTCATTTCAACGGCCCGGCGCGCCTTCGGGTTTACGAGCTCGTGCGGCCAACGACTCACGTGCGTCGCTTTATATATATATATATTCTCGAGTAAGCAGTCGTATGTGTTTCTGTAAATTGCGTATGATGAAGTAAGCAATTGTCGTTGGAGATTGGTTTTTTGCGCGCGAATGAAACGGGGAGAAAATTTATCGTATGAGTACGGTAAAATGTTGATGTGGATGCTACAGTAGATGGTTTCTCATAAAGTATAAGATCTTTGCTCGATATTTAAATACGGGGGGCACTATAGTCTCTATCGCAGCTATTTTTAATGACTAATTACAACCGAGTATTTTGTTCAATAAACGAATGAACCTTACTGTGACGCATAAATATTGAGCAAAAATTAAGTTCCTGTATAGGAAAAACATTCTAAATGATGTACTGAGTGCAAATGTGAGACAATTTTTTTTTTCAAAAGAATAATATTTTCTTTTATCTTGTCACAGAGATACTTTTAAATAAATTTGTAAAATGACACGATGGATGCCGATATTCATGTACTCTTGTGCAATACTTGCCGCAAATAACAAAGCCCATAGAATATTGCCTCCTCGAAAACATCTCTTATCCTCTGGCGCAGCGTTCGCCCGTGTTCCTTATCTCAAAGAGCTGAATTAAATATTTTCCGTGTTCCAGATGGAAGGGGGGGGGGGGGGGGGGGAGAGAAAGAGCAGAAGCCACGGTGCATCGAACATCGCTCTCCTCTTCCTCGACGCGCGCTCCGTACCTTTGTGAAAAATAGCGGATTCCGCGAGCACGCGCCTTCCCATTTTTACTTTCAATACATTACTTTCGACTTTATACACACGCGCAAGCGCAGACACACGCATACAGCATTGCACGACGTCTGAGTGCATATCTGGAGTATGATAAATGGATCATTCTTCTGGCTTTAATAAACATACCCAGCTCTCTAGCTCCTTTTCCGCGCGAGCTTTTCTCACGCTCACCGGGGGCATAACCATTGATCACGGACCTCGGCTATACCGCGCTGAGCGGCGCTCCGTGATTGAATAATAACCATTTCTTTTTACCGTTGCGCGCGAATACGAGCTCGATGCATTTTCATTTACACGGCTCCATTTCTGCTTTACTATCTATTATCTTCGCGCGGAATACGGTGACGCTCGCTCGGGCAAAAACTTGTTTATCGAATCCCTCTTCTCTCGCTCCCTCTCTCTTTCTCGCGATAGCGCGGTTTTTCCCATTTTCCCGGGCTCTAATTAATTGAAAATATTTTGCAGCGTCTTGCGGAGGAGCTGAAACATCATTCGCGAGTTTTTCGGTGGACGCGCGCTCGCGATACCCGGGGGGTAAACATCAATTTGTTGCGCGCACGCTCGATGTTTGAAGAGTTGAGCAAAGAAAAAGGGGAATCTATATATAAGGAGTGAGACGTAAAGGGATAAGCTTTTGGTTAAATGTGTCGAATCCATAAAGTGTAGAGCGCCATATCCTGGCCTTAAAAGAACAATTTAATCATTTATATGAAATATTAAAGTTATAACGCGTCGCGTTACCCGATATTATAGATTCTTCGATAAACGTACACGTAATACTGACCTAAAATATTTCAGTGCTCGTAAAATACGTCGTAAGTTTGTAACTTTATACTACACCTTAAAAGCAGTTTGATTCTAATAATTTTTATCGAGCACCCTCGGTCGTACCATGAATAAGTAATTTTTTAATTTAATTATGCGAAGCTACATTGATGTACGATTTGTTTTGCGGCCACTAATCAGGTATATTGTTAGAATTAATTCATCTTTGAAATCATTATTTTTTTCCTCAACGCGCAGCAATTAGTAGTTCTTCAAAGGGAAAAGTTGCAAATTTTCACTTTGCGCGCAAAGAAAGGCTCTTTTTACACGAGCTGCCAGGGGCACGCCGAAGAAATGAACGAAGTCATAATCAGTATGAAGGCAATTTCGAAGAAATAAAAAGCTGCTCTCGCCCTAGCGCGGCGCGGCGCGTTGGCTGAAACTGTAAACAACCGAGAGGAAAAAATCGGGAGAATATCGCGGAAAATACGAACGCCCAGGAGGGACGATGAGCTCCGCGGCAAACGAGTAGAAGAGAGGGAGAGAACGAGAGAAAGAAAGAGAGGATAGAGAGCGCGCGCGGGCGATGGTAGCGTGCAGAGTGGGAGGAGCATTGATATGCATCAGCACGAAACGATAAAAAAAGAATGAAAACAAAAAGCCGAAGCCCGGCGCGCTACGTGAGGGAGAAAAAGAAAGCGTACTTAGGCAAATATGTATAGCGAAAGGCGGGAGAGAATGCCGTGGACGAAAATAAGGAAAAGAAAAGGCGCGCGGGCATAAGTAGGGTAAAAAGACGAAGGAGACAGCGCGCGAGCGAGCAAGCGCGAGCCGGGAGCTACGAAAAAGGCGAGTCGCAAAATAAGGGAGGAAAAAATAGAGAGAGAGAGGGAGAAAGAGAGGGTGAGAGAGAACGGGGGACTGGACTCTGAGAGGAACAAGAGAGCGGGGATAGAAAAAATAGACGCAGCTGAGAGGCGAGATAGGTGGGTGGGAGGAGAAGGAAGATTCATCGTTTCAGAGATGCTGGCTTGCTTCGCGCGCAGAGCAGAAAAGTGGAAGATGAAACGGCCCTCCACGGAGGAATATTTTAAAAGGGATGTATCCGATGCTGCGTTGAATAAACGCAGCGGCAAGGGGTTTCTTATTAAAAAGGTTAATAGCCTTCGAAAGTTCAAGCTTAAGGTATTAATGGCTTAATTTGAGGACCGAGAGCGAGAATGAAAATATTAAAATTTAATGGATTCGCAATAAGTGCTGACGTCGTCGTGGTAAACAATTTTTTAAATAAGGTTACTCAATTTCATATCAAGTATAGAAAAAATAAGCATTCCGAATTCAAAACAAAAGGATGCAAGTAAATCAAATGATAATAGTTTCGGATTATTAGATAAGGCAGGAATGAAATTGTTAAGTAAGATACTTCTTTTATCTTGAAACGCCGAATCTTCATGCACATCTTTTTTATTTTTGAAAAATACGACTACGAAAAGAGCCACTTGATAAGCAAGTGTGCTATAAAAATGCTAAAAAGGTAACAAGATCAAAAATATTTCGGCCCTTATGATAAAAACAGGGAACACTGATAAAATGAAAAATTGAGTTGCGTCATCAAAAAACTACAAAAATAATCAAAAGCAATAAAAAGATTCTCCTTCAAACGAAATCGTTAAGATTTTCGAGTAAAGAAGATAAAACGATAAAAGTTTCTACTTCTACTTGATGCAGCAGCAGCAGCAGCAGCATCATACATATTTATTATTTGAGGGTAGACGAGCCTTTATCAAGAGCTACTACCAATCGATCTTTCTTTTACAGTACACTATACCATCGCATACAAACTTTAGAGCGAGAGAGTGTAAGAGAGAAAGAGAGAGAGAGGAGAGCGATGGAAGAGGCGAGAGGACGAGGTATCTTTCGCGTATTTTTCAGCGAACCGGTTTCCTTCATTAGCGAGAAAACTCGTGCATTCGCGCTAATGGGCAACCCGATCTGGTTTATCGATTCTTTTATAACTACTTTTTTGCTTCACTTTCAGCTTCATTTTTATCCCGTTCTTTTCGCGCTCTCGTGCAAACTTCGAGCCGCTGTCTTTTGGCGAAAACGAGAAAAGTGATTGCGAATAATTTGGCGAATTAAGGTGGAACGGAAAACCTGGGCGTCTTTTAATGAGTACGGAGAATATCTCACTTATTTTTACTCGCCGCCCGGAAAGTGGAAAACCTTTACGGTAGAGTTAAGCCTACGCTCATTTAGATTGACGTTCAAGAAGATTTATGACTCCTTTGATGATAATCGACAATGAGGCGCGTTAAACTGTTTTAATTAAAATTTGTTGCTGTAAGCGAACGACGTCGAATTTGCATTGGCAGGATTTCACGCAAAATTAATAAATTGATTAATTTATTCACTGCGTTTCTCGCTATATAAATGACAGCTTTCACTTTTATTGGCAAACGGCGCGCGCCTCGAAAATTTACAATTTCTCATTCATCATCTAAACATCCTAGATTTCTTCCATTATTTATATATGTGATTTATTTTCAAAATAATAAGACTTTTATTTTAGCCTTTTAAAAATAAAATTTATGTTATGGGTTATGCCCGAGATATAAAACGCCAGCAAAAGAGAATTGATATACGTTTAAACGCACCTACTTCTCGTATCTCAGCGAAACAGCTCTGAATTGCTTTTGCGCGCGGAGCTTGCTACATTGACTTTTTTCTTTCACTTGCGATTGATACTTTCGTATCACGTTTCGTGCCACTCTGAATATTCAAGAAAAAGTATTTACTCGGATAAATGCCATACACATGAGGCAAGAAAAATCCCACGAAAAATATTATTCCGAAATCTAAGCGAAATATTTTTAATGTATTATGCTCTCTTTACTACGTGTTTGAAATTCGTTATGATACGCCTTTGCCTATATATATATACATTTCACGTGAATTACAAACATTAGCCATGCACATTTTTCTTTCAAAACCAAATAACTTTTCGCTTGGATAACGGCATTTCCTATAAAATATACTTACTTTAATATTACGTTTGATTTATAGTAATACGTATATAAATGCGAGTCACTTTTCAAAGAACTTGCGTTACTTCCAGACAATTTATGCGAGCGAGGAAGCGCGCGCGCGCGGGCATGTCGCAAGACAAAAGCAAAAGAAAGCGCATCTTCATTTTTCATAAAAGAAGCATTAATTTACGCTTGATTAAACATAAAGATGTAAGCATAGCAAGGCCGGGGAGAAAAAAACTCGTTTGTAAATACATCCGCGACGTTGAACTACACGAAGCGAACAAATAAGAAAAGCAGCAGCAGGAGCGCGTCTACCATGCGACACTCCCATTGTACGCGGACCTTTCTTGCTGAGCACGGCAATCGAGGTAGAACAATAATGAATAAATGGGTCGCGCCGCTAACGCTGTTTTCTACCATTCTCTCTCTCTCTCGTTCTTACTCTCCATCTATATCTATCTATCTTTTCTTCCGGCCCAGACTTCGCGCGCGCATTAAAAGTGAATTTATCGAGCAGTCGCTAGCACTCGAGTTCCTCATTTCTCTCGACTTTGGAACGTTAATAATTAGTGTATCTTTGTAAGCGGCGCGGCCGCGGAGCGGCGAAATAAAGAGACCGAGAGAGGGAGAGAAAGAGCTATCGGGAGAAAATCCTGGTTTTGATTTACATTGCGGCCGGGCCGATCAGCGGCCTGATCATCTCTCGTCGACGTTTTAATGAGTTGCATAAGTTCCTTAGTACAATCCTGACTTTTGCCCGCGAGACTCCTAATGAATGGCACGCTGCGCCATGAGTATATCTGTATACACGAAGAGTACAAAATTGATCCGTAAAACATTAATATACCGTCGATGGAAAACTTTGTTTCACGACGAAACTCATAACGCAATTTGAAACTCTATTTCTATTGTGACGGAGCGATCGATAAATGTGAAATGAAAGAAAAGCCTTTCGCCGCTATTAATCAGCCAACATTTTTCATAAAGACAAACATAATATGTTGTTACGAATGCCGGTGCACGTCTTTCTACGAGTTGTCCTCATATGCTGCTCGAATGCAACCCGAACCGCCTCGTCACGTTGTGCAGTGTAAGCACACGTAACAATGTATATGCTTATTATTTTACGATAATTGAGAAACACATACACTGCATTTAAAACTCCAGAACGTAGTATGTATAGTACGTTAGCCGACTTCTTCATTATTCAAATAACTCGGAAAAAAATGAAATTACAGCGCGGTATGTGTTTAAAAATTTACCAACAAAACGAAATCTCCGAGAAAGAAGTAAGGAGGAAAATGCACGAGTGAGAGAGAGAGAGGAGAGCTGTTGCGCCGACCTACATCAGCTGCGCGCACTCCTTAAGAGCGCTGCACTACTCGGCCCAACTTCTCTCACTCTTTCTCCTCCCCCTCCTCCCCGGAGCTCGAAACCTGAAAGCGCACTTAAGCTTCGTCGAATGTTTATTACCTCGGAGATTCCTAATTTCGGGCCTCCCCTCTCTCTTACCTCGCCCCACCCGCTCACCCTGTCCCGTATTAATTCTTCGCAGAACAAGCGGCTGGAGCACGACGTCGAAGCCGGAGTTCTCCTGGCCTCGAGCACGCTGACTCTTCGGGTACTGACGCTGGCGCACAACGGGGCTTACTCCTGTCTAGTCAGAAATGCAGTCGGCGAAGTTCGAAGCACGCCGCTCGCTATTCACATGAAATGTAAGTTCGTTAAACTGTGCGGCCGGGCGAGGCGGAGCCAAGCCGCGGCAAAGCAAATCTAGCGCCCCGTCGCGTAATTAGCGCCCGTCCGGCGCTGTCCTTGATCCTTTTCCTCCTCGCGCAGCCCCCACCCCGCGCGGAGACGAATTTGGCAGTCCACGGCGCAACTGTGTAACACCGCGCGGTCGCTACTTTAAGCGCCCTAATGGCCCCCAACAATGAGTGATTAGCAAGGTAAACGTGTTTATGAGTTTGCGCGAATGCTCCCGAGGAATAGGGGCAGCGCTAGATTCTTTTGCCGCCGCGAGTTACGAGGGTGCGCGGCCTGCCAGCGTAAAAATATAACAATCGCTGAATGTAACTTCTTAACCCGGATATTCACGCAAACATAAAGGGGATGCAGGGAAAATTGTGAAAAATATGTTCAAAGTTTGCGGCATAACGCGAGCGGTATATTTACGTACGCGTATACACGCGGAGAGTACACTGCCACCGGTATAAGAATGCGTCTTACTGGGTACGGCACGTATCTACTTACATATACCCACTACCCATATTAAATTGTGAATTTTCAAGAGATTTTTCTTAATTTACCGCGTGCATTTCCAAGAGTATTTTTTCACTGTTTACTCGTTATTATTCGTAGCATTTTATACACGTCTTTTATTTTTCTTCTATTTTTAATAATAATAAGGAAAGCAGTAAAAATATCCATCAAGTAAATGGACGAAACAATACGGAAAATTGAAACGCGTGTAAAATGTGCTGAGTAAAAAGATACACTGACAAAAGATTTTGTTAAATTTAAGAAAGTTTCATCGAGAACAAGCAGTAGTAAGCTGTCTTTCAGTTTTTAGTGTATAACATTGGTTAAGTTGTACCAATTTTTCTTCAAGTTGATTTAAGCATTACTAAATTGATAAAAACTTTTTAGAGATAGTAAAAACAAAATATTTCGTAGAGAAAACCAAATTATTCCTCATTGTATCCATTATTAGAATATTTTAATGTTGAATTAAAAACACACACATATTTGTCCATCATTATCGATTACATGAAACATATTTAAGCATCTAATTAATGATATTCTGATGCATTATACATTTGATTGATTATGTATTATGTATATTGTTATATGTAACGTGACAAACATTCAGTATTATCATTGCACACATTAATTTATTCACCTATAGCTTCATAAAATATGATAAATCATTTACAACACAGTTGCAACGGATACGCGTGTTCTGCCAATAGTAAACCATATACTTGTAATCACGCAATTTCCAATCGATCCATATCTGCGGTAAACTTCCACTCGTCCGGAAATCGCCATCCACCATTAACCCAAGCCAACTCCTCAAACTATACATACAATACATATATATAATAACAACCATCTCCGTTCTCACTTTCTGCACTTCCCACAGACGCCCCGAGGTGTAAGCTCGGCTTCGAGCGGCAGGACATCAGCGCCGGAGTGGACGAGCCGCTGCGGCTGCGCTGCGAGATCGAGGCGGACCCGCGGGACAGCGTGCGCTACTCGTGGACGCGCAACAGCAGCCTCGGCGACGTGTCGGCCGTGGCGAATCCCCGGCCCCTCGTCGCCCTCCTCGACTACGTGGCGCGCACCGACGGGGACTTCGGCACACTCGCCTGCTGGGCTAGCAACAGCGTCGGCCGACAGAAGAGCCCCTGCATATTCAACATCGTACCGGCCAGTAAGTCGTCCTCGTCGTCCTCGTCTTCGTCTTCGCTAACCCCCCACCCACCCACCCCCGCCTTGTTCATTGTCGTGTCTCGGGCGATCCGGCCCGGTGCGGTATATAGCAATAGGGAAATTCATGGCGCCCCCGTCGGGCTTCTTGTCGGCGAAACTTTCCCGGGAGATTGTAACAGCCGGACCGACAAGACCGTGTTGAGTGATATCCGGAGGGAGGGATTTTCGAAATTTCGAAGGAGGATAAGAGGAGGTGTAGGGGCGAGAGAGAGAGAGAGAGAGAGAGAGCACAGCGAGTATAACGTTGTCTCGGCAAGTTCGAAATTGGCATATATATATATAGAGCATGCCGCGAGACTGTGGTGGCCGTCTTAATTGTACAGTTAGTTTATTATGGTAAGGGCAAAAAAATTAATATGGAGGGTGTATGATGGTCGCGGTAAAGGGAGAGATAAATTTCGCCAAGCTAATAATAATAACGCTTTAATAATAATATTAATAATAATGACTGCAGTTATCGGTTATAAAGTATAATATCTTTGATTTTCTCTTCTATTATTATTTATATGACTTCATATTACGTTAGTTGAAATCCAATGAAACGTTAAAATGCCGAATTTAATGTCACAAGCTCAGCTCGAATGTTCATTTGAGTCCTGACGCGTCAGCATAACGATAAGAAGTAGAAAATGCGCATGAGGCGCCTTTGAGCAGGCTCGCGACATTAGCTCAGTGGTCAGAGCACCGGACTAGAAATCTCGGATCCGCGAGTTCGCGCCTGGGTCGTTGCATATTTTTCAAGCGAGTTATTCATTTATTTCGCTCCATTGTCCCCTCAATGCGTAACAGTAACTTCATTTAAATACTAAAGTATAAATTGAAATCTATTAACTCTGATATTGATCCATCAACAAGCGAATAAAAAACTATTCATTGCTATATTTCATGAATGTATTTATAAATAAATGGATAAACTGGCTAAGCTGGTATATTAATTTTTGACATTTCAATGCTCTGCGATGAGTATATAGATCATATTTCGATGATGAAAGAGATTTTTTTTATGTTTAAATAATTTTTTATCAATGCAAATTCAACATTTCGCTTCATAAAATAAATATAATGCATATATTCACTGTTGAAATTGCAAAAATGAAAAAAAAAACTTCCCAGTCATCACACAACTTTTTAGCTTGAATTACGTCAGCAGCATTGTTATTACGCGAATCAAACTTTTGCCATTATCGTCTTTTACGTTTCTCATTACAAATCGCATTTTCCAAGAACATCTTTCCCAACTATTACTTATCCAATGGAGTTGTAAGTTCGCTCAAAACCCTCGTCTGCGAAACGACTTTGAGTTCATCCATCTCACCAGCGAATCGTGTATTATACGTATACACGCGTATTTCTCGCGATACTGTCGAAACTAAAACCGCGTGATAATTTAAAACTACCGCGGCCGCCGCCTCTCTCCTTTTACACATCATCGCGCACTCCCTTTTCATCTGTATACAGTACGCACGTAGCCCCGCCACACGCACGTAGCTAGAGCACAGCAACAGCAGCACTCGTCAAACTTCCCGCATTAACGAGCTCGCGTCGAACATGAGATGGTAGCGCGCTCGCTCGCGCACCTGCATTGTGCATGCTGCTGCTGCTGCTGCTGGTGCCTCCATGGCGGCGCATATCGCGCGGCGCGCATCTAATCCGCAGCATAATGGCTTCGCACTACAACAATGTAGCCAGTTCAACCAGGCGGAACAAGTACCTTAGTAAAGCAGCCCCCGAATACAGCGAGCTCTATAGTTGTGTATGCGTGATTCTGCGCAGCGAGTTGCGCTTTCTCTGTCCCTCTCCCTCCCACTGCAAGCTCCCTCTCGCTCGCGCGGCGTCTCTATGCCCGGCAGATTTGGCGAACCGCATTACTTGCGTGACTGCTGCGCGCACGCACGTCGAACGTGCCAGTGGCTTATCTCGCTGCAGTGCGTTTACAGATGAAGAGAGAGAGAGAGGGAGTGGGGAAGTGGAAACCGTGAGGCGAGTTGTAATGCAATAAAAACTCTTACATCGATGCGAGTGCGAGAGCGACCGTGTAATGCCTGAGCGAGGCGCTTCCGGCGAGCACGCGATATCTCCGGGGAAATCACCCTCAGTGGAAATTTTGCGTTTTGAATTAATGCGAGAAGAAAAAAAAGAGGTTTTCACGTGAGACAATCGGTCGAGAATTTGTATTTTTTACTCTTGGCAAATTTCAGCTGTCGCAAATTGATTAGTAATGTTTAATTTTGGCATGTAGTTTGACATTTACGTCGTGGTCCACTTTGCTTTAGCTTTACATTTTAGCATAATTATAATAAAAATCAAATTGTATCAGTAATACATTGAATTATATCATATATATTGTGTGGAACTCTGCGTTGTTTGCATGTCGAGGAATCTCATTATTTTATCGGCAACCGTATATAATATAACAAATATGTAATTTCCAGCAAACTCGCATTTACATGTAAATTAATGGTAGTGTGATATTAATAGGGCTTCCATTAATTTTATAAACATTATTGTATGAAATAATATAATAACGCGTGCTCTCTCTCTCGCTGTCTCTCTTTCAAAATAATCAATATTATATTAAAACCGATTGTTTACTGATATAAATGAATTCGAGAAGTCCAACTTCTGCACATGTAAAATTATAATTTAGTATCTAAAGACGTATAACACATACAATTACATGTATTCTCTATGAACTCTCATATCAAATATATCTCGTCTCACAATATAAATGGTACATTGTGCAACTAGGGAGGAAAGTTGACTTTTTCTAGCTAGGTTTACCCGAGTCTGAGAAAGTTCCTTTTCATGCATGCATTGAAAAAAAAATTTTCTCATTTACATTGACTAACATTTGAATAAGAATGTTTTTCTATCGAGTTAGCATCTTTTTGTACTTTCTTTTGTCAAGCCGACGACGAAGTAATTTCAGTAGAAAAAGCATCAAACTCTACAATGGCACCGAAAAATAATGAAAACCACAAATTATCTTATAAGCTGTCTCTAAAATCTCAGAAATGAAAGCTGCACAGCCGGGGTTAATAATTCTCTGTATTCTCATGCAGCGTAACTGCCTTATATACAATCCCAGCGCTCGCGTGTAATAGATGCGAGCGCCACCCGTTATTGTACCGACATTAAAGCTTCGCGCGGGGATGCCACTTTTCCTCTTCCCCTCAACTCTAGAGTAGGACGAACCGGCAAACTTCACAAGTAAATCTCCTCTTTGCGAATTATATGCCCGCCGAGGATTACACGCCATTAAGCCCAAGCAATATACAGAGAAGAGGCGCGCACGAGCGCGCAGTTCTTTGCGATAAGATACTCTCTCTCGCGCGCTGTCGGTCTGTAGTACTGCATTTTTCGGTTAAAAACCAACTGAAATCTGAACGAGCTCACCGTTGTAGCCCTGGAGATTCGCGATAACGGCTATTGAGTTTCGCGATATTTCACATTCTAAACGGCCCCGAGGCCCATTTTCGATGAATTTATATAAAGGCTCGGAAGATTTAATTTGCTTTATCTGCACTCGTTAATCGCGACAGCAAAGAGATACGGATTATTGGGTAAAAGTTTTTTTTTTGCAGAGATCATTCATTTTTATAAATAGAAGTTTTTGAATTATATATGTTTTGCTTCGTGTGACAAACAACTGTTCGAAAATATATATTGTTAATATATTTGCTGTTTCTTAAATTTATTTTTTCTTTTGTAATTATTAAGTTATTAGTATGAAAGTATCGTACGAACCTATATACAAGTATCGTATGTATACTTCTATAGGACATGTAAATTTATTTGGCGAAATAAATAAATAAAAAAAGAAAATAAGTAGTGTGAATTGAATTATTGAAATAAGCCGAAGAAGTGACGCGTTCACGCGAAAAAGTTATTTAAAATGACAAATGATTTTGAACTTTATTATTTCCATATTATCTAGCCGTAAAACACAAAGAATTCCAGTATAATGAGGTAATATGTTAGCTGCGGTCTTTGAAATGGTAAAACGTCGCGAAATAATGGTGATTAAGTAACAATGAAGAATTGAGGAAAAAGAGCAAAAAAGTGAGAGAGTCCTGAATGCCTCAATACGACATTTCTCGCTCTCTCTTTCATTCTCTCGCTCTCTCACTCTGCATACCCTGTGGCGGGCGGCGGAATTAGCATTACAGCGAATGGGAGAAAATCGTTGGAAAAGCGACAATAGCGGAATTTTCGTGCTGAATCGTGATTTAAACGAGAGGAAGGAAGCGATTTTAATCTGAATTAACGAGTTAAAAATTGTGCCCTTTCCAGATCTGCTGGCAATTGCCATGCCTAAAACAATTTCGTATTAGCAGAGAATGCAGAAAGTTGATTATGTCTTTTTTTATACCTTGCTAACTTTTTTAAAATCTAACGTAGTTTTAAGAGAAAAATAATTACTATAAGATATTTTACAAAAAAAAATGCATATAAATATTAAGTAAATTTCTACTAATGTTGGCTAAGCTTAGGGCAGTGAACGTTTCTATTATTTAGGTTTGTTTTTTCACGTAAAAGATGATTGGGTGCTAAATTAATGTCATTTTCAATTTTAAATGAAGTATTGCTAACACGTATACAGCGCACAATTTTATGTATTACATTGGAATATATTTATGTTACATATCAAATATTTGATTAACACGAATATAATTTTTATTTCGAAATTTACAAAAAGTAAAATTAATAAAAGAATATATATAATTAAATTCTTGGAGCTGTTGATTAATAAAACTTGACTTTCTACGAATTATCCGATCGTGGACATGATTTTGATTATCCGTGTTTTAAAATATAAATTAAAAATATATTGAATGCATATATTCTCATAGAAAGACAAATGTCAAGTTGAAAATACTACCCCGTATTACATTTGCCAAAGAGCACCTTTACGTAGTAACATAAAACTTGGATAAGTTCGTAATCAACGACTAACTCTTCATCAAAATAATTAAAACTTTTCAGAGCCTCCGCAGAAGCCAGTAGACTGCAGCATCAGGAACGAGACGAGCGCCGTGGAAGTGAATTGCATCCCTGGCGCGAGCGGCGGTCTTCCCCAGCACTTTCTCCTCGAGGTCCGTGGCATCCTCGAGAACTCCAGCCTCATGCACCAGATCCCCCAGAACGACCAGGGCGTGGACGGCGAGGTTTCGGCCGCCTCCACCAGTCCAGCCGTCTTTCAAGACCGCAGCGACGAGCCGAACTTCCAGCTGTACGGCCTCCAGCCGGGCTACGACTACACGATAGCCGTGTACGCGGAGAACCGCCAGGGCCGCAGCCTGCCCGTTCTTATCGAGAACATCCGCGTGGCCGAGCCCATGCAGAAGAAGCTCGCTGAGAGCCACTTCCTCGGCGACCTCGCCAGTGTCATACCCCAGGCGACGAGCGTCGAGAGTGCCTTCATTGTCCTCGGACTGATAAGTGAGTGAATAACAGCTTTCTCCTCCCCCTCTCAGTGGGAATTTGCGCCCTTCCCATTGTGCCGAACTGTGGAACGATTACCATTACGCCGCGGTGGCTGCGTGATTCTAACGTGCGCCGTCCTTCCCCTCCGCGCCAGCAGCGAGCTCGCTCTTGAATCGGGCCAAAGGAGGACTGATATGAGACCCTTATTCCAAGACGCGTTCACGCGCGATCCGCTCCGCGTTTCTATATATATATATACGTATAGCAGTCGGAGGTCAGGGCAGTAAAAGTTAGGACGCAATGAACCGGAAGCAGTAACGTTTAGGAAGTTTTTTTTCTGATCTGTCGTAAAGAACTTGCTTCGCCCTCGTCGCCGGCAGGGCGCTTTGTTCCGGAGCTTTTTTATATCATTACATGATTTTGACATGGAAGCGCGCCGTTTGACTTTAGTACTGATTAGAATAGCGATGGTGAAATTTTGGGACAGGTTTATTTTTTTATATTTCAAAATTTTCTTTTTCCAAATTTCGACAATCGAAGTCATGGGTATAGAGGTATGTAGCAGTGATTTTTCAATGTTATGAGATATTCAAAGGGAATTGTGTTTTAATTTTAATCTGCCCAACAACTTTGATGCTAAAAGCCTTTTATATTAAATATTTTACGTTTCCATACGTATTTTAACTAAAGCTGTTCTAATTGAGAGCAATGTTCAATTATAAAACCCGTGGAAATGGCTTTTCATATATATCTGAAATTCGTTATGTTGGTCAGAAGTTTTAATCTTTTGCATAACATAAAAGTTTAATAATAAAAAATTTAACTCGTGCCTGCTAGAACACTCAATAATAACATATTATCACATAATGTAAAAAATGTTATTAAAAATTAAATTGAAAATTCGTTTGTTAATTTAATAATAAAACCGACGATTCTTCAAGAACAAGAACCCATTTTATTATATTTAGAGTACTTTCTTTATTTTCAATAAATAGTCAATGTACTAAAAAATTTAACCAATAATTAAATAATCAACAACGGCAATGAAAAGTTCTTTTTAATTATATCCTTCAACCTGGAATAAAAATAAACAAATTAAATTTTTAGAACATGAGCAATTTACCTACTTTTTAGGTCACCTATAGAAAAGTTTCAATATTGTAAATATGTAGAATATTTGCGATTTACAAACGAATTTCAAATTAAACTCTAGTAATTTCGTATCCATCCGTAAAGAAATCTGTACGCCTGGCGAAAATAAGGGAACCTGGTTTTTACAAATTCTCCCATCAGCTGGAACCATGATTGTGTATCTTCAATCTAACAGCTTGTACTTATACCAGAGGAGTCTCGGAAAATCGAAATTGTTCGTTGAAGGAGGCATCCCCGCTACTTGATTTTTCTCCGTAAATTTAAGCGGAATCAGTTTGGCCCTTTTCCTGGAAGCGAATGTAGGCCACGTACACCAGCACAAATATACTCAAATGTAGACGTATACCAACGCTCTTGAAAGTCTTTGAACTGTGTAATTGACCCGTGTCGTTCCTGTAGTATAATTACACGAAACAATTAAACTAACATTTTTCCGCGACTTTTTCGTTGGGCTCGAGCACAGCTGCAATTATAAATTCAACAAGATCGATCTGCGCGGGCGGTGACGGTACACGTAACCATTTTATAAATAAAAAATTGCGTTGAACATCTGGGCTCTCTATTGTCCCTCATCCGGTTGAATTTTTCATGCTCATTCTATTCTCACATTCTCGATTCTTACTCTTCTATATTTACGTTCGTAACCGTTTTTTTATAAAAGTTGAAATTCCTTAATAAATGAATGTCGCGATTTTGAGTAAAAAGGGATTTACATTAATAACTTTTATTATTATTGAACATTCAATGTAATTTGTATAATCCACAAAATATGTATAATAAATAAAATTAATTAAGGATTTAAAAATGATTTGTTTGTGGAAATATCATTAATAATATTATTATAATTAATAGAATTAGCGAATCGGCAAAAGCAGGATTACTTTTTGTAATTAATTTTTACATTAATTAGTCTTCAATATAAAACATACACATATTACAACATTCATAAGCTTTGCTCACTTTTACCAAATTTTCGCCATCACTAAAATTAAAAAATACATTTTATATTTTATATTCGCTTTTATCAAATTTTCGTCATTACTAAAATTAAAAAATACATTTATATTTTATGTTTACTTATATCAAATTTTCGCCATCATTTAAAATTAAAAAATACATTTATATTTTATTTTTCAGTGTCACCCTGGGTAAAAGCGAGCACGGTAAAAAGGATTGGTTATTCTAACCAACTGGCTAGTTATTAAACATACAATCAAGAAGATAGTTATATTAACTACCACATATTAATTCCGCCAACGATTTTAATGTCGCTATAACTATTAAGTTAGTTATATTAACTATCCTGTTAGTTCTGTATGTTTGACTAATTCAGATGGTTACAGTACCCAATTTTATGGTTACTGCGAAACTAAACATTTTTGTCCATGATCGGTCAGTAACCGAGAATGCGAATTTTTTGTATGTTAAATAAGTATATCGGTACCCAGAGGTGGATTTCTCCCAAAAATACACTCAATAATAATCGGACATGATATTTTGCATTTTTTTATCCGTTATATCAAAAGCACACGCAATGTTTAAAAGCACTGGACAATCGAACGAATTAAACAATGGCCATATCCCGAAAAATCTCATTTCAAAGTAAATATCGATTCCCATTCTCTCTCTCTTGCTCTCTCGCTCTCTCTCTCTCACACGCCAGTGATGCATCGCCGACGTCAATTATTCTGTGAATCCTCTGTCGAAATTTTCGCAGCGTCGGCGAAAAAAAATTCCCTTCTCTCTTTTCCACGAAAACGCTCTCCCTTTCTCTCTGTTAATTCAACAAACACGAATGATAAAACCCGATCGCGGCGGTGGCGGCAGCAGCGGCCGCGTTTGCGGAGAAAATACAGGCATGCCTCTACCACTGTGCGCAGCTCGGTAAAATCATCGAAACATTTCGTACAGCGCAACGGTCTCTCTCTCTCTCTATCCCTCTCTTCCTCGCTTCCACGCTCTTGCGAGATAACTCGTGTTATTATTAATTTACGCCACTACTTCCGTGGAAGCGAAAACGCAGACCGGCTCACGGCATAAATACACATGTACCGAATGGAGGAGATGGGTGGAAGAAGAGGAAGAGAGACAGAGAAAGAGGCAAACAGAGAGGGAGAGAGCGCGCACCACGGTCGCGGAAGAATGCGTTCTATACCCAGTCTCGTACACTATGCGCGAGGGCTATATATATAGGTAAGCGAGAGTATAAAGGGAGGAGAGCAAGCGGGGGGAGAGTCAAATATTCTCTTTCTCAATTCTTCTGCGTCGTCATCTTGCTCGTCGCGCCGAAGAGCTCCGTGCGCGCGGGGGAGAGGAGGAATCCGTCCGTGTCGAAGCTCCTTTTTGCCTCTTCTGCCACCCCTCCCCTCCCCCGTACCTTACCCCCTGTCTTTTCTTCGCACTCTCGCCACTCTCCTCCCGCGCTCTCCCATCCTGTCGGCGAATATTCGCGCTTCGACAAAATTCTATCCCGGTCTGAATAACGGTTGACTCGCGTCGAATGAATTTTCTGGCTCGGGCATTCGCACGCCCACTCGAAGAGAACGAGGTGCGGGGAAGCAGAGAGAGAGAGAAAGTGGGAAGGAGAGTAAGACGGAGAGTCGAGGGAGAGTAAGAAGTAAGGTAGGAAGACTTACGTTTTCGCAAACGACAAAACTGAACTCTCGCCGTGTCGATTGAGGCGCGCCTGACAAATTCGCCTTTTCTTCCTCTCGGTTAGTCTTCCACTGTTGTATTTTCTTTTCACCTTGGTTTCCTTTCTCCAGACCGCCCTCCCCTGTCTCTTTTCCTTTCTTTCTCTCTATATTTCTCTTGCATCTTTGCTCTGCTTTGTTAAGGTTCTTGTAGCCCAGAAGCTTCTTGTATTGTATACATATTGTTATTCTTAACGGTAAATGAGCCTTTTTTTTAATTAAAAGATAAAAATCCAATATATATTTTAATGAAAGTTAAATTTAAATACATAATTTTGGTATCCTTTGAAGGCAAAAAAAAACGATGATCACAGTAACATATTTACTATTACTATTATCTGTGCTTGAAAAGATTCTTAATTAATTTTCTAATGTTATTCCATTGAAGATAAGTCAAAAATATGATTAGAAAATAAGTGATCATAGATTGTGATTATAAACTAAAATAGTTTTGTTGTGTACTGTTCGTTCTCGTAGTGGATTTATAATCTCAAATAAGGATTTTTAATTTTTTTTTTGTAAGAAGAATAATATTTTATAATTGTATTTTCTTTTATATTTATAATGGAAGTAGTAAAATTTTAGAATTTTCGTAAAATGAAATGTTAAATAAAACGGTACATTAGCAGAATATATCAATTATTTGTTGAATTACTAAAAGTGAAGTATTACTTACATGGAATTAACGTTAGCGTGACGTAGTACCTATTAAATTGTAAGCTTTCTAAAATCAGGTGGTTGCCGTGAGTCATCATGACCGTACTTAAGGATTAATCTCTCTCGTTTCCCGTTCTTTTTCTTACTGCGTCTTTTTATTGGCAATGCAATCAAGTCTCTTCTTGTCCATTCTCTTCTAGAAAAAAAAATGTTGTCCTACTTAAAAAGAGAACGCAATTTAAACTGAGTAGTTTTGTATTTTTCTTAGATTTTCTTCAAATATTTTCACAAAAAATCAACTGCACTCGTATCTGGTGCGATATTCTTTGAACTTTTATAATTTGAAGAGAAGATAAATCAGTCATACCTAATTAGATCACTTTACAATTTCTCGACCTTTCCAGCTGACAAATATACCTTATAAATTATTGTGAATTCTTTTAAAACTATTTTTACTTGTTTACGGGAGTTTCAAAGAATTCATTTTTACAAAGCTCATATCAGGTCTAGCGCATTTTGATTTTTTTCTGACAGAAAATAAACTACCAATGCCGTTCATTTTTATCAATGTTTCTGTAGTGTCCTTACGAAATAAATGACAATATGTTTTTTTTGTGTTAGAGCGGTTGTTACTATTTTAATACGCACATGATTAGTAATTGTAAATAAATAAAACAACTTTATCTCATCAGTAAATTTGATTATTAAGAAAAAAAAAACAAGAATTCTCGATTAAAAAGTACAATCGTGTTGTTTGACAGCTGTCAATCATCTGGACTGCACTAGACGGGTTTGTTTCTTTGCTAAGTTTATTAACAAAAAGACTAACGTTTTTAAATTCTCTTTCGTTTTTCTGTTGGATATTTCAATGTATATATTCACGCGTATCTCCCGGATTAAAGAGTTTTTAGCCAACTATCCATCAGTAAACATTTTTGCTTGCTCATTCCATGCTCTCTCCTGTTATAGATATTAACCGCTAAAGAGAAATAATAACCCCGAACAATCGATTGCTGAAAACTAGTCTAATTATGACCAATTCAGACATACATTATCACCACCATAACATTGTTTTCAATTTGTCTTCCTATGTGAAGCCAATATCACCCCTGGTTTATTCTCAATTTTTTCTCTAGTCGTAATAATTTTATTTTCTAGCATATTTTCAAGTTTTTTTTTTTTTTTTTTTTTGTAAATATGTGCACAAAAAATTGAAAAAAAAACATGACTTGTAGTGGTAGATTTATATAGAGTCACCTTATTGTCATATAAAAAGAATAGTGGCTCTACAGCCACGGCAATTATTTTAATTAACCATTTCACTTTATTTCCATATCATTCCAATTCGATGCAAAAGCATTTTCCGAGACTTCGTTCCCCGGACATTCGGACCTGCATCAAAGAAATTTTATGCAACCTATGTCTATAAAAAACGTACTACAAAATCAATTCGCCAGATTGGCCAAAGCGTGCATACGATAGGAAAATTCCACCAAGGAACGCTTCTTACCATTCAATTACATAATATTAAAATAAATCTGTACATATATCCTATATATATTCACATGTTACACAAGGACTTCATAATGCACGCCTGGCTGCACAATTTTTATAACAACGAAACGTCTTCTTTTTTAGCCGTTTTTCGATCACATTTATTACGCTGCAATTTCTGCCTCCGCCACCGCCCATATCGCTTTTCTCCGTTTTTCTCTCCTTTTCGTCCGTGTGCCACCTTCCGCGTCCTCGGCAATCTTTTGCCGTCCTCTGCCTCTCTCTCTCTCTCTTTCTTGCCTGGCTCCGCTCTGGCAACTTATTTGCCGGAATCTCGCAATTTTCTTGCGCCTTTCACGCAGAATGCGCCTCGTCAAAATAAAAGGGGCCGAACCGCCCGTCCGCTTCGTTATATCGTGTCCTTTTTTTATCTTCCTAACGAGCTACGACCGGGGCACAGACGTCGAACCTTTAACGACTCTTTAATCCAAGACCGAGAGCCGCTATTGAACGCCATTCGAATAATAAAAGGAAAATACACACGCATAGGTATACGCGCGTACGAGGTATCGAAAAAGGCACAAGTTTGAAGAGCTAACCGGTCACGTATGAATTTGGCGAGTCTATAGGCGAATGTTTTTTTTTTGCTTTTTGCGGTGTCACGGATTGCGTAAATGCGCGCTGATGCTACGAATACACAGTTTGCACGGCTCATTCGAAATTGGAGGTTTGTCCACGGATTAAAAAGAACGTATAGAGAGAACAATAAAGCAGCAAATAAATATTCACGCGCAAAAGGGAAGACCGTTCTTTCGGAAATTAGCGGGCTGACAATAAAAAACATTAATATGAACACATTTGAACTAGAATTAAGAATAATTCATAAAAATAATTAGCAAATTGTTATAAACAAAAATAAACAAATTAATGTTAAATTGCTAAGGCATATAGTTTTAAATATAATCTAACATTAACTTTTATCATATTTATCTTGAAGTTACTTTGAAGCTATTTTGAAATATAACAACATTAAAGTAACCGCATTGATTTTTCTTTCAGTGTATCGCGTTTGCCAATGTTTATTACAACATCTGTCTCATAATTCATGCCAAAAAATTATTCTGAGCTCATTCGTCCTGGAGATTACCCGGCGAGTGCAATCGGAAAAGACACGATCTCGCGCATACGCGCGCGATCCGATCAATCTCACTTGTCATTTAAATGGAAAACAATGCGCGCGTGTAGGATCGTTAATTGGAATGTCTCCGTATCAATTCATCGACGAGCCCGCGCGCCGATGATAATTGGACATCGAGAAATGCAAGATTCATGTATCGCCAGCTCGAAACTCGCGCGCACACACCCGCTGCTCGTGTTAAAATTGATTAATTGCCGCCGAGTCTGTCTGTCTGGCCCTCTCTCACTCACTCTCTTTTGGAACGGGGGTTGACCGTAAAAAGCGAGCAGTAGCCGAAGCTCGGCTGGCGACGGCGTCGTCTAGCGTCGAAAAGCCTTTTCATCGGGCTATGCATGCAATGTGTCGGTGGTGTGGGCCGCCGTCACCTCCTCCCGGGAGTAACGGTTACGTGAACTTTTCGCGGTGAAGGCGACGAGGGGATGGCAGCCGAGCGCGAGGTATATCCCAGGTCAATGTGACAGAGAGAGCTCATAACTCGATGTGTCGGGCAAACGAACGCGTGACGAATGCTTTTAATCCCGGGGCTTGGCTCTCCGGGAGAATTGAAATTCGGGCAGAGAAATGTGCACAAGAAAATTCACGCCGCAGTTGCCTTCCGCTGCACTTTGCCTGGTTGAGTTATCATAATAACCATGCTTGTCCATTTTCGTCCAACTGTCTTTTTCTTTGCAAGTATATTTACTATACACTTTTTTCAACATGTTTTTTTGTTGGTATTATATAAATACAATGGACCTAAAAGTAATATCAATGTTGTTCAATGTAAATGCGAAAATTTACTTTAAATTGGTGCATAATCATAAAAGCAGAATATTCTTCCAAATTAACGAAAAAAATGGGTAATTTATGGTTAACATTTCTATACCAGGACATTTGCTTTATTTTCGACAGCGATCCCGAATCAGGACGTACCACGCGCTCTCTTTGTCCCATCGACATTCGTTCACCAATGACGAACAAAATCCCCGACAAATCGTCAAATTTGTCTCGCGCGATAAGTACCTCTCTCTTCTTTTATCTTTATGCGACTTTTTTTCTTACCTATGTCCGCAGTTGCGGTGGCACTGATCCTGGTAGGGATCGGCGTGGCGATAGGATTGGTAATTTGCCGGAGACGAGCGAGTCCGACGGCACTGGAGAGCGGCCCGGATGACTTCACCACGCCGACGTACATTTCGGCGCAGAGGGTCGAGCCGAGGATCAGATACTCAACTGACAGGAGACGATCGCAGCGCACGAGCCTGTACCTGGAGGAAAGTCGAAATGGTGGGTATAATACTCTAACGAAAAACGTATATGGTATATGTAGCATGTCAACAAAAAATAAAAATATCGAAGCATCTATGTGTACATAAAAATATGTGAGCAATTCTCGTTGTTTTGCTTTTAGCGCTGGTTGTGCATGTGTAAATATTTCTTTTACAAAACAAAAGGTTTAATAGACGCGGTATCCGAATCAAATAGACAAAACCCATTTCGACAGACGCCTAGATCCTAAAATCTACAGGACATAAAAAAGGGGCATCGAACTATTTTCCGCGTCGCACATCGTACATAAAAACAAAATTCGTTCAAAACAAATCGGCGCTGTACGGCACACAATAGCACTACCATCCTCACGCGCTACCCACACCTACATCTATTATACATATACGCGGACGATAATCGATTGATGATACTTCAATCCATTATCACGCGCGCGAACGTCGGGCGGGGTCGTAAAAGCGCTCTCTGAACGATTTCCCATTTCTCGATGGGGTGGCGGAGGGGATCGTCGGCATCGTCACGCATACGTATTTATGCATTACATTTATTTTCAGCTTACGCGCGTTACGCGGGAATCTAGAATACATCGGCGCCGTCGGCGAACTCGCGCGCACACGAAGCCCCAAAGAAGAAAGGGATGGGGGGTACCGTAAGAGCGGGAGAAGCCGCGGAGAAAAGATGCAATTTCGTGCGTCGTTCCACGCGAAATCCTCGCGATCAAAAATTTAAAGTCCCGCCCCGGCGCGCGCGCGCGTGGCTTCGTAGAAAAGCCGCAGCATCGAGGCTTTCATCGCTGGTGGCATCTACCTCCCGCGCATACACTCATCGTATCCTCGCTCTTTCTCTCTCTCTCTCTCTCCTCGATGCACGTTATACATCCTCATTCGAGAATTTAAACGCAAACTTACACATACACACGCGAGCGTCGTTGAATTTCCGGGCCAAAAAATTAATCGCTGTTCCGTTATATGCAAGCCCGGCGCTACTGCTGCTGGGGAAGGAAGAAAAAATTAAAGGGCAAAGGTCGAAGTTCCTCGTCTGCTGGCAATTTCGGGGCTTATACACGCCCGGGGCTGCCTGGCGGTGGTTCCCTGTGAAGTGCTCCTCGCTCTCTCTCTCTCCCCCTGGAGGCGAACCGCGATAACGCCGTAAAACGCTTCGCCAAGCCGCGGGCGAGCGCGGTTTCGAGCTTTCTTCCGCGAGCGTTCGCCCCGCGCAGTAGTCGCTATGTCGGCGCCTCGCTTCTGCTTGTATTACTCGGTCTACGCTCCGGGGAAAAAGAGGGCCTGGGAAAAGTACTAGTCCACGTTAATTAGAAAAGAGAAAGAGAAAAACGTCCGATGTTAGAGGGCTAGTTTATATACGAATGCGCGCCTGCATGTTGTGTGTATATATACACGCATGCATGTATAGAGTTAGCTGAGTTATGAATCGGAATTTCGTTAATCCAAATTCACGTTTCGCGTGGTATCCACGAAATTCTTTACGGTATGTCACTTTTCCGGCATTGTTTTTTTTCTTTTTTGTTTACTGTGGAATCAGATGAATACGTTTGTTCCGCCACGAATGTAAAAAACTTTTTTGTGCTATCCTAGCCGAATTTTTGTCAACTCTAATTGAATGTTATGACAGGTTGCACGATATTTGTTTTGCCATGTTTATGTTTGCCTACTAACGTGTTTAGAAAG
>JAPYZP010001169.1:0-18061 GCA_030522985.1 Torymus sinensis | reverse complement strand
ATTGATCATAACATTTGAACTAAACGATAAATCTTTTTCAATTTGAAATATGTGATTCTTCAATATTTGAACTAGTTTTGCTCCAAGTTTCAACGTTTTCTCGAATGTAATTAATTTACAGCAATAAATTTTATGTCATTTTAGCGATGTTTTGTTGTCAAGGCCATTAACCGCAATGCTAATTATACAAAAAATGCCGAAGTTTGGACGAGTATATCTCAGAAAGTAAACGGTAAATCGCTCCTAAATTTGAAGGTTATACTCATTGTTATCTAAATTAATTTTGCTGAAAATTTCAAAAAGAAATCGAATTAAATGGTTTTTAGGTGATAACTACCTTAAAATTGTATGTTTTACACGAGTGACTCGCGAATAGATTAAATTTAATGTAAAGGTGAATTAGATATAAAAATATTCGTAGTGAAAATTTGTAAAGAAACATAAAATTCCATCAAATTATTTACTGCCTCTGCACCCACCATTTTATAGTAGCTTTGTCTTGGCGAGGTTTATTTACTGATTGCGAATTGTTCACAAGAATTACCGACTTGATAATTATAGTTATATTTCTGCCTGTATATGGGCCATGTATTAAAATTAGAGAACTATCTTAATTAAAATATTAGCTCAAGTATTACATATATCAAACTACTTTTGTTCTTATTTCTATTTATGGCATGTAATTCTCTAAGTGTGAAATGTGTTGTCTGTATTTGTCCGAACGTGAGAAATAAGGGATTCTTGTTTCAACCGTCGAACCGTTCACTTCGCTTGGCTAACATCGCTCTCTTTCTGTCCTTATATAGGCTTTTCGAGAGTTGCTTCTGGAGTGCTGTGGAGACGCAGACCAACATTTTTATCTCCCCATAAGCGTCATAGTAGTTGAGGAGACTATTGCCAGAACGGGAAATAGTCTCCTCAACTCAATTTTCACCAGCTTTGGAGACCAGCACCATCGCCATCTTTAAAATTCAAATTCCGGATTTTCATGCAGCCCTGCTGACGCTACAGTTTCGGCTGTAATTCATCCTTGGTGAAGACCATAACATCGACAAAGAGGATTCTCGTCAATTCTTCTGGATTCGAGGGCTCTACGAGAATTTCATCTCTGCCAGAAACAACAGGAGGAAACATTAACTCTACTTTCGCGGAAATGTTAAGTGCCTATTACACATATCTGTCTATCATTTCCTGATTTTATCTTAATTTTGGCTGTAACTCAATCTTGCCCTACCAGCTTCGCCTGCTTTTAAGGTTGTTTTTCAAGGTGTTTATTAAAACAAGTGTCATTAGGGCATTATTGGGGTTGAGATAATTGAGGCTAAAATTCTTCACCATGGTTTGAAACAAAGTTTTTATTATTATTCATGTGTGTTTTATGTTCTGTTTTATTTATTTCGAAGCTTTTGGAGATTGAGATTTTAAATTCATGTAGGGGTTTTTATTCTGTGGCCTGTGCGCTGTGGGAAAATCGTGGCCTTGAAATAGCCTTCTTGAGCATTTCAAAAGTGTTTGCAATTTTGCTACACTCTTGCCCTTTACACAATAACAACGGCACATTCCAGAGTTAATCCCCCGCATAAACACAGGCTCCAAGCCCATTTTGCTATGCTTCGTATACATTTGGCCTTCTTACAATTACAAACTATACACTCTAAGCTGAATTTTAAATAGTATTACTTCTAAGAGGGTAATTAGTAAATCTTAGTTATTTATTCTTCAATGTATTGTAATATAAGTACTGTAATACAAGTTTGTGCATGTTTTGTATGTATATTTATTTTGTAATCTATTGTTTGAGTCACAGTCTTACAATATTAACGTGTTAACCATATCAGTATTTGCCTTTGCTGGATTAAAATTTATACAGTACCATAGTCAGTAGAGATATTGCAATAGTCGCTTTTGCTATATCACAAACTCAGTCTACTTAGTATAAATCTGAGTTTATGTACTCTTATCTGTCTTTGTTTTTATTCTTTGATTACATTTCATAACCTCTCTACTGTCCAGCCTATTTTATATTAGAGACATTTTACTCACTTATAAAAATTATTTTCTGATGATTTTTTATTTGTAATCTGTGTGTGAGTTGCATATATTCTGCTGCACCGCTGATAGTGCCAGTAGTTTGGCCTGGCGTCCCCTTTTTGGCCTATTCTTATTTAACACCGTTACAGGTTTTGCCTGTTGCTGGACGAAGTTTGACCCTTCATATCTGGAGTTATGCAGTATTAGGAGTTCTGTAAGGCATACTCACCCTAAGGTTTATTAGGCAGTTCACTTAGACGGGGATCTGGATTATTTGGGTAAGTTGGGGGTGTTTTTGTTTCTGCCTGCTCAGTTTGCGGTAAGTCTCCTGCTTGGAGGAATTACGCTACATGAATTAATAGTGTTATTGGGTACATTCAGGAGAGGGAGAGTTGAAATTGAATAGTGATAGCACTTTCGTAGAGAGCTTTATATCTATCTCTTACGTGTGTGTCAAATAGGAGTGGTGATCAGTTGGTATAATTCCCAATTCTTTATCAAATTCTCTCTTTAATATCTCTTGCTTTTATTTTTCTGTTTAGTTATGTCTCCAGTGAATAATACCCTTGATGATATGGCTTAATGATACTAATTATCAGAGAAACTAGCCGGAGTGGTCTACACGAGATTTTGAGAATCAAAAATCTAATAGGTATTCCCCCAAAATAACTTAGGGAATTACCACATCATGTCTGTTGGGGAAAAAATATTCGATTCAGGTTTTCAGGTGACTGCATTGCTCAGGGAAGGGACACATTACTTCTCAGCTGCATTTTCTAGTTATGAGGTCGCTAATAATTTTGTAGAGAGGGGAATCTTCGTTGTTGACCCCCATTGGAGAGCCTTCATCCCGGACGTGGGGCTATACAATGTAGGTCTCACCTTGGATATCCCTCCGGAACTCTATAGATAAGTTAGCAAAGGGCATAGTTTGTTCTGAGGGAGAAATTATCCACAAATTTGTCAGATTACATGGGGAAATTCAGTTCAATCAGGGGACAACTGACATCAGGTTGGAAAAGGTTAAGGTTTTTTTGTAAGGGTTCCCTTCCGGAATATGTAAACATTTTCGGGGTTTTCCGCAAGGTTTATCTTCACATACCGGCGGTTCTTAGATGTTTTCGGTGCCAAAAATTTGGACATGGAACTAACTTTTGCAAAAATATCGAGATTTGCGTACAATGTGGCATGCCTGATGTAGGAGACTGTACAAGCGATCCTGTTTGTGCAAATTGTAATAAACCCCATCCAGCTTCCAGTAAAGAATGTATTTTCTTTCAATTTCACAAGGAGGTTAATGCTACCAGTACTTATCTGAACATTGGCAAAGCTCAAGCAATATTTCTTGCTAAACGTAGATATCGACATAATCTATCTCCCAACCAGGATTCGAACACTATCAGAGTCGAACTCCCTAATCCTTATATGGATAAATTTACTGCTAACATTATCAAAAATACGAATGCCTTGTCACAAACTGAGGACCTCACTTTATACGGAGGAAACGCAATGTCGAATTCTTGTCTTCCCATTAATCATGTTGTGTTTCCTTCACTAGATGCAATTTCTATGCAAAAGGAATTACAACAAAATTCTCCAAAAAATGCATCCCAGGACCCCACTCTTTTACTAAATTTGAGTCCCCTAGGAAGTACATCTCCTTCAGACATGCAGATTACACCCCCAACAGAACATCTGGGTTTATCTCCTAAGGCTAGCAGTCCAACAAGCTATTTAAGGAACATTGAGAGAGAAGGTGTTATCTCTAACAATACTTCTTCAAAAAAATCTCATATCTCGGATGAACAGAATGTAGTTCAATTCCAAGACTACTACACGCAATTCCTACTACACGCAAATCTAGGAAAAACTCTAAAAGGAAGAAGGCTTCCCAGAATCTTTCTTCACCCTAGCCGAAGTAACGGAGGTACTAAAAAACTTAAGAAAAATAATGGCTAGTTCAATCATATACCATAATATTAACGGGACCAAGAACAAATGGGCCTCTCTCTCTAATTCAATTATTCAATCTCAAATTGTATGCTTTTCAGAAACTAAGTTAGTTCCGCAAGATCAATCTCCATCTATTAAAGTCTATTTTAGTATAAGGCAGGACTGTCGGGATTGTTCTAAAGATGGTCGTTGAGATCTACTTCTCTTCATTCATAAATCTTTTCATTTTAAAGTTTTTACCCTAAATCATCAACCTAAGGACTTAGAATATATTGGTATCAGGATCAGGAAAAACTCTTCATTCGTGAATCTAGTGTTCGTCTGTGATCCCCCTTACAGATCAGATAATTAGATTGGCAGAAACCTAGTCAGTGCACTAGACATATGGGGATTTTACAATCTTGAATGATGGTAGTCCTACGCGTATTCATACTTCTAATAGTTGTCCAGATATGGCGCTGGCTTTGTCTAGCTTTCCTCAGAATCTGTCTTGGACAGTTCTTGACGATTGTCACGGTAGTGATCACTACCCTATTAAAATTTCTATTTTCTTCTTCCCCATGTAATCTGACAAATTTGTGGATAATTTCTCCCTCAGAACACTAACACTATCCTATTAAAATTTCTATTTTCATGTCAAACGCCCAGGAACAGGTCCCAAAAATCTCATATCAACTGTCTCGTATTAATTGGGCGTCTTTTGGAGATTATTTACAGAATCATTTCGATTGCTTAAATAATAGCTTTGAGGATACTGATCATGCTCTTGAGTCTCTTATTCACGTTATCAATAGGGCTATAGAGGAATCTGGAGGTAAAATTCCGGGTAGTTCTCCGCCTTCTAGAAAGAAACCACAGAATGTGGTTTGGTGGGATGGAGAGTGTACAAAGAAGAACGACAGAAGAATAATTCTTAAAAACTTCAAGGATCATCCCTCTCCGGACAATCTTATCTTAGTTAAAAAGGCGTACGCACACTCTAATAAAACCCTTCAAAAAATCAAATCAAGCAATTTCAAAGAATTCATATCTACTCTTAACCCAAATCGTCCTATGCTAGACAATTTTAGAATTATTAAAAAGTTCAAAAATAGTCACTACAATTCTTCTCCAACAACTTCAGACTCTAATCTTCCTGAAGAAGATCCCAAACTTCTTGAGGCCTTTAACAAAATCTCCAATAGTTATGCATATACAGAACCTGTGTTTAATGATCTAGGGGATGGCTAACATTTTTTAGAAAAAGCTATCACGTTCAGGGAATTATCCCATGCAATTAATTCCAGTAAGACTAAGTCTGTGCCAGGCATAGATGGCATTCCTTATTCATTGTTAAAAAGACTTCCCAAATCTATTATGACGTGGTTAGTAGACTTTTTCAATAGTATTCTAGCTAGTGGAAACTATCCTTCTAGTTGGAAAGAGTTTAAGGTATGCTTCATTCCTAAAGGTGGCGATAAGGGTTTTCGCCCCATCGCACTCGCCTCCACTCTTTTAAAAACCCTTGAACGTATCATTAATGATAGATTAATGTGGTGGTGCGAAACAACGAATACCTAGATATTCAGGGCTTTAGAAGAGGGAGGTCTTGCCACGACTGTCTGGCTCCCCTCCATCTTGATGCTATAGTAGCTAAGCAGACAAAGAAGATTTTGGGTGTTTAAGGCTTAGATATAGAAGGAGCATATGATAAAGTTCATTTGTTATCATTACTCAATAGGCTCTCTGAGCTCAACATTCCACCTCGCATAAGAAAATTCATATCTAACCTTATTTTTAATAGGCAAATCCTAGGCTTCCATAATAACTTCCATTTTGCATCTGGATTTACCAACAAAGGATTGCCCCAAGGGTGTATTCTATCTCCACTTCTTTTCAATTTATATATCAGTGACATAGGCCCTCATCTTCACCCGCGAGTCAGATATTTGGGATTCGCCGATGATTTGCTAATTTATTGTTCTCAGGTTGCACCCGAACGGTGGTACAAAATTTAGAGGATGGTCTTTCCCAAGTCATTTCTTGGCTGAGCGACAAATCCCTTCGTGTTTCTGACCCGAAATGCTCTCTAACCTTTTTGGGATTTCAATCCGAACATATCTCTGCAGATTCTTACCATATCGACTGCAATAATTTTAGTATTCCCAATGGAACGTCATTCAAGTACCCAACCATATAAATCAAACCACTAAATCAATTCGCCTTGGATTAAATATGCTTTCTTCTGTTTGTAGGAGAAGTTGGGGAGTTCACCCTCATACTGCTCTAATTTTTTACAAAACTATTGTGCGTCCCAGGATGGATTGGGCCTCTTATTTATTTGCTGGAGCCAAAAAACCCATTTTACATAAGCTTCAAGTCCTACAGAATTCGACACTCAGAATTTGTCTGGGTTGTATACGTACTACCCCGATGAATGTTCTTCACCACCTTGCTGGCATCCCCTCGCTTAACATTCGTAGAAGACATATTTCAGAGAGAATGCTGGATCGTAATTTTTCACTTACATCAAGTTTCATAATACCGAAAAGAGGCATTGGCTATTTTATCGACTCGTTAAATATTTCTATAGCCCTGAAGGTCCCAGATCAGTTCTCTATTCTTTCATGTGAATTAGGCGCTGTATTGGAAAGTATCAATGATGTGAGGATTGGTCCTGGCTCCAATATCACCATCTTTACAGACTCCCTTTCGACCGTTATGGCTCTCCAATCCAATGATTTGAACTCTGCAATGCACCCTCTAGTAAGCCTGATTCGTTGTAAGATATGTAGTGAAGTAAGGTCGGGAAATCGAATTCGTATTTTCTGGGTTCCTAAAGCCCTCAACTTTCAGAACAGTGCTAAAGCAGACCTCGCTGCTAAGGATGGCTGCTGTTCTGCTTCACTTTCCGAATGCAAACCTTGCTTTTTGGACACTTCAACGTATTTTAAAAATAGAGTTGTATCTAGAATGATATCCTATACTTTAGAATATGGGAATTCCAACAAGGGTAGGAAATATATGAATCAGGCACAAAAATTCTCTCTAACACCGTGGTTTGCGAGAGGTGCGGATCTGAGCAGGGGAGACATTTGTACCCTCAACCGTCTGAGGAGCGGTCATGATAGAACTAGGGCTCGCTTAGCCTCTAAAGGGTTTAATGTAGTAGAAATGTGTGAGTGTGGGCAAGATCTCCATAATATACACCACCTACTTTGGGATTGTAGGATTCTAGACTCACACAGGGTCAACTTTCTTATTAAAGGTAGGCTAAAGAAAGTCACAAGAGGATCGGAAATTATTCCTCTTGTTTTTAATGGCCCTGATATCTTTCATGACCTTCTCAAATTTATTAAGGAGGGACAGATCCCTGTGTAGTATGGTACCGATTTCCCAATTTTTGTATTCCCGCCTTCACGAATAGAGTCTACTTTCAATGTTTCAAATCAAGTTCTAGTTCGCCAATAGCATTCTCTGTCAGTAATACAGTCACAAGACGTCAAAGAAGTGTCAACAGTGGTAAACGGTACATATCTGCACAGCAGAGATAACCAAAGGAATAAAAAAAAATAAGAAACTCCTGCCGTCGGAACGTTATATCAACTTTAAATACTTTAACGATTGCGATTTCTTTATAAACTCATTCTTACGGTCGACTATCAAGTAGTCGCCATTTTGATGTGCTTATCTAATTCAAAAATACACGTTATAATTGGGAGAATCTAATAAAACCCACCAAGTTAGAATTCTCACCGTTATTGTATGTACAACGAGTATGGGAGTTAAATTGTGTTAATCGCTTCAAAATTCATTGTAGAGTTAGATTATGGATAGCTCTCGGCCTAGTTCTTTGGACAAAATGATTGGTCCATGAATTTGAGAGATATTATGAGGTTAAAACTTTTCAGCCTTTTCTTCAAATCGTAAGTTCTCGAGAACAGCTGTGTTGAAATAATATAAGTATCAGCTGATAAGAAATTTTATAAAATAATAAAAAAAATATATATAATTAATAAACATGTTTTATATTTCCAATATATTTTATTTTTTATTTATACGGCACATTAGGAACAGTAAATTAATTTAGAGGAAGCTACGTGCCCATGAATTGGCAGCGGTTTTTCTATTTCATTGGGTTATTTATTTATAATTTAGTGTAAAAAAATGAAAATTCTAAAATATTAAAAGTCATGTTATTATTAGATAATTCAAAAATATTTGAAGTTTGAATCAAAATTACAAAAAATTGATAACCTATTTAAATACTCCTCGTATCTATTTCGTTCTCACGAAAACATTTGTTGTTGTGCACTAAACTACTTCCATAGAACAAAAAAATTGTTATTTTTTTGTATAAAATCAAAATCACATAAAATTATGCCTTGTTTCCTTTTGTTCTTCTTTTCTGTGATCCGCCAAGTCAGTAAGCGACACAAAAATATAACCAAATTGCGTGCAAGGTTCAGCACCAATTTTGGAGAGCATTTCTGTCTTAAAGTACCTTCCAAATTTCAATAGAATCGCCACTGCACCCTTGTGTTAGTGCATTGACATCTTCGCACATGATGCATTTAATGTTCAATAGTTAAACACTAACAAATTGCAACACAATCTGTTGAAATCACATGTTTATGTATCTCTGCTCATATGAACAAGTCAATTCACAATGGTAAGGAAATGTGAAAATGAATTTGGGAACCGCGAAGAAAACTTTTCATGTGATTACAAACTCTTTTTATTTTACGAACTCTTTTTATTTTACATTAATGATTACACAAACTTTCGAGGCTATATGATACTGTTCCACCTATATTTTCATTTAGCTGCCAATTTGCGATTTCGCTAATTGGAATTATTCCTTAAGCCTCTGCAATTTCGCATCACTCTCTAGATTTATTTTAGAACAACTTTTCACCATTCTCATGATTGGTGCAAACCTAAGGACTCCAAACCTCCTCCAAAACTTGTTATAGAATATGGCTTCATGAGGTTGATCTATGGAACGGAAATAGGTCAGAAATTTGTGTATATAAGATATTGTTACCGCATTTAGAGTCAGATAGTATATGAATAATGAACAAAAGTAATCACAACTATTCTTGTGCACAGAACTAACATGCACAAAAATAATATAAAAAAGTACATACGCAATTAACTTTAAATTTAGAATTATTTTTTAATAGCATGTGTCTACCTTAACAATAGTGAATTTTCTTTATTGAACATCATTGAATAAAACTGGAATCAGCTATATGGGATGGATACTGGTAAAAGTGCGTTGTTTTAACTGAGCTGATACGTGGGTAATGAAAGGGAGTTGTTTCCCTTGTAAAACGGATCCATTCCTTTGGAAATTCCCTTGAAGTGGTACTCACTTCTTGAATCCTGTCAAAAATGATCAGTACCAGGTGAAAAGCATTCTCCTCCATATAGCCAGTAAACAAGCTAAAACTCAAAAGATTGTCAACAAAGAATGCCAGCTCTTATATTTGAACTCTTCCCTTAAATAATATGCTTATCTGACATAATGATAATTGGGAACATTCTTTTTTCTCCTCTCTGTCTCTTTCTTCTTCTTCTTAAGTGGCTTTCGACAAATCAGACTACTTTGCTATTACCAGGTTGTTTTCTTCTCTCTGGAATGAACATGCACTGTTCCTGCGAAATCCGAAATTTGCAAAACGCCCGAACCATGGGTTCGTGTTTTAAAAGAAGGGGAGAGCTGTGGTGAACTGCGTCCGCATGAATGAACGTAACCTTAGGATCATTGCACAATGAAAATTCTAATCTCAAATTAATCTCGAACTAAGATTTCAACCATATAGTCATTAATTAATAACCCGAATAGGAATTAATAATAGTTGAATTCGCAATTAGAATAAATAATAAGAAACAAATAATAGACAGGGTCAACAGCAAAATAAACAAGACAACAATAATTAAAAATTAAATTAAAAATTAAATAAAGAAAGCTCGCTCAGGGTGAAAAACGCTCCTCCAAGAATTATTTATCGCTCTGAAATTCTAGCAAATCCCAAGGTGATGGTTGGCTGCAACGATGGAGGCACTGAAGAGGACGTCATTGACGGAGTCAACAATTCCCAAAATAGCATTGCTCAACACCGTTAGCCGCAACGGTTGACTTGCCCTTGAAAGACAGAAAGGTCAGAGAACATCAAAATCCACCAGGCTCCCAACGACAAACGATTCCGACAATGTATTAGCTGGCGCGACCCATCACAGGAGTAAACACGTCGCGAATCCATTAGTGAAGGGAGCAGCGGAACCCAGCCTCCCCCAAGGTCAAGAATTTCTGTAATCCGTAAGAACTTCCGAATAGCCAAGGACGCAAGCACTTCCAGGAGCTGTTTGTTAGACAGGAAGAAATAACAACAACGGTTCCCAGAACGTTCTAACGGCCTGAGCCATAACCAATAACAAACCACGGACCAGTGGCCTCCCACGCCGACGGAAAAGGCGGTCCATCACCCGCTGCTTAGCACTCTAGACCTTATTTTCTGGGGTAAGGGCCCACCATCGCTGCTGTCCCTACCTGACGGTGGAGGAAGGCATCAGAGGCAACCTGGCACCCTACAGCCTCTATACTACCATCCACTATCAACCTGAAGCTCGACCTACGACCCAGAATATAAATTGGATCTCACCGCCGGCCTCGAGTCAGTCGCTACCAAGCACATGAGGCGCTTCGTAGTTTGCCCAGTCGCACTAGTGCGCGTACCCTGACCAAGTCATAGTGTCAGTCGCCAAGTTTAAAGTCATTCTGAATTATATAGAGTCTCGGCCAAAGTCTATTTTGTAAAAGATTCAAAGTTCTTAGTTGATTTAATAAACTCTAAGTTACAGTTATTACTCGTGTTCGAGTTCTTATTTCAAACTTCTCGCGACTTCTTGCGCTTCAGCGCTTCATTGAACAACGAAATTCTACGTTCCAGTTGGTCAACTCAGCGACCATTGCAGAAGCGCCTTTCTGCTCTAGAAAACCGACTCGGGTCATAACAGCTGATCACGCATCAAAACAATTGTGTGATCTGACATCTGAAGAGTAGCAGACTACAGTCTAGCTCACTCGAATAACTCGAAGTCTAATACTTGAAGCGAGTAACCGCGCATGAGTTAAACATTTTTTAATTTACTTTTATTTTTCTATTGTTTTTTGTTTTTATTTTGACCGTGCCGATATACTATAGTAAAATAATACCTTTTAGGTAAACATGCAGGAAACCGGTCGTGAATTGGTAAATCGCCTGAGTTCACCTAATGACACCCAAGAAGGTCGGACCGGCTTATATTATTTATTATTTATATTTTAAATAATTAATTTTAAAATAATTAATAATAGTAATAATGTTTTTAAAATTTAATTATTTTTTAACAATATTTAAATAATTTACTAGAAAATGAAAATTTTCTGTTTTTTTTTAACAAATAATGCCTTTTTTATTATGTACGGTAACTTCTAAATTTTTTAATATTTCTGCCGACAATTTTTTTTTTCAAATCTATATTAATATGTACATTTGAAATATCAAATAAAAAATAGTACATTTCTAAACCGCACCAGTTTCGAACCGTATTTTATACCACGAGAGCCTAATAATCATATTAAAGTTATGATTTTGAGGTTAGAGATTTTGAACTGTAGTAGCCCCTTAAATATTCGCTAACTCCTCTCATGAGCATCATCAATCGCCTGAGCTATTGATCAATCCGTCTTACATGCGTGCGCCACTTTCGACCGTAACAAATAATATATATTAAAGGCGCGAGCGAGTGGCGGAGTGGCATTAGCAAGATGAAAATTTAATTTCCTCGCCGGGCCGAGCAAAGTCTAACGATCTACGGTAGTCCCGGAGACGTCGGCGGGCTCGCTCTCTCCCTCTTTCTCTCCTCCTCAAACTTTCCCCGCGCGCTTTATCTTCGGCTCTTCGTTCGCCCGCCGCAATCTACCTCGCTCTCCCCTTCGCTTCCTTCGCCGACGATGGAGAGGCAATCGCACGCGGACTCTCCCTTCTTTTCAGACACTTGCGCGCCCGCGCGAGGGGTAGCCGCCCGCCTAAGTGTACACGTCGATGAGGAATATCGTCGGGCTTTTAAGAAGCTTGCGGTGAGTGCGGTGAGAGAAGTTTTATCGAATCTAAAATACCACGCGTTCTTGTCAAAATTTTTAAATTCAGGATTTATACACGGGAGAAAGCCTTAAAAGTATTACGAAGTTTTTATCTCGAAATAATTTTCAATATAAGTGAAAAGATTATTCCAAAGCATAATCTTTCTTTACCCTTGCACAACTTCTTTAATTGATTAAAGTGTTTATAATGAAAAGCAATTAGCTCAAACAATAAAGATCGAGTAATCCAGTCGTTATATTTTTAGTAACGCTTGACTTTTGTATTTCGTATTTCTTTGAAACTGTTGGTTTTATCCTGTTTTAACTTTTATTCTTTTAAAAAAATGTGAAAGGATCAACCCGTGTGAGAGATGTGTAGCACGCGTGCCTGGCATGAATATGACATTGAAAGCTAGACTTTCTTTTTGTCATGTATGAAATCTACCCTTTTACAAATTTTATTCTCTCAGTTTTTCATTTTCTAGAATACATTTCTCTTCGCCCTCTTCATGTTAAACAGGCTCCCATATTGTGAAAGATCGTGATATGGCAGTTCATAAGTTACAGGGGTAAAAGGTGTCTGAGTTAGCATAGGGCATGCATAATAAATACATAATCCTGAAAGAATATTCTCAAAAATTAATCCAACGATATACCTTTCTTGTTCAATACGTACAATTGAATATTCACATGATTTGAACTCTGAAATGTATGTAGGAATAAATTAGTCATTATTATTTTAAAATAACTGTTTAGCAATAAATAAGATATAACTTACTTTACTTACATAGCAGTAAAACGTATTTTGTAAAATAAAAAGTATGTGGAAAAAGAATCGATCGTAATCAATATTTGCAGCGTGAAAAGACGATACGAAATTCCAATAAAATCTTAAGCGTCGTATTTACTTTGCCGTCTCTCTGCGCAGTATTTACAAGCATGCAAAAAACACTTCCAACATTTTCAGCCGCTGAAAACATTTGCCCCTCGTTTTTTCGCCGCCATTTCATGCATGCAACTTCGCTGCGTAAATATTTAACAAATACGCGGCGCTACGAACGAGCGCGCGCTCGCGCATCTGTTTGATCCTCGGTATATAAATATCCGCGCGCATATTTACTCAATAATCCCTTCGGCAACCACCGCCGCAAATGACTACTTTTATTTGCTCGTATGTGCATAATGCACAAATTAGCGCGTGCCTTATTACGCGGAATTCATGGCAGAGAGATACAGGGAAAGCCCGTCGGCTCTCTTTGCCCGAGTTTACAAATAAATCTTCATCCCTCTCTCTCTTTCTCTCTCCCTCCCTCGCGATCTATCTCTCTTTAGCTCCCATGCCGTCTGTGCAGTACGTGTGTCACGCTCGCTGCTGGCAAATGCAGAGGTGGCTTGTCTGTATGCGTAGAGGGTTGGTGATGAGCGATGCCATCTCGTTCGCGCGCGCTAGACTCGCAACCACGTTATTACTATACCGCGGCGAAATGTAATTTCCGGCCAGTCGTGGTTCGTTGTTGCCTCTCTCTTCCCTCTCTCTCTCGTTCTCTCTCACCCCACACTTTGTCTCTCCTTGTCACTTTTCGTCTTTCCCTCTGCTCTTCATTCAGTTGCTGTCTGTCTCTGTTGGCTTTACTCCTTCCTAAAGTGGGGTTCTCCAAATTCTAAAAATTAAAAATGTTTCAATTTTGCTTGCTCACGTATATAGTAGCTATATTATAAAAATATAGTTGCTAGCAAACATTTATCTTTAAGCAATACAAACAATTAAAATGGATCTAATATGAAATTAATAAATTACCCCTCAGAAAGCTAATGGTTAGTAAAAAGTTCATGTTACATCCAACTTGTCACCTTCCAATTGTCTTGGCGATGCATGATAAGATAGCGTCAATAACTGTTATCGAACTCAATCTTGAATATTCATTCATGATCTTGCATCTTTAAACAATATTTTTTAATAAAATGTATTATACGTAGTCGATTTTTTCACCAACCTCGTGACGTGAAATGATTTATAACATCCCGACCTTTCCCGACGATCTACAATCCAATCTGACGACAGTTAGCCGCCGCTTAACGTAAACTTCATCGACACATACACAAACCGAATTCCTTTGAATCCGTTTCCTCTGTTCCGGGTGGCCTCTATCTCCGATTCTCGCGATTCGCTGCTCGATTGCCCGATCGCGCGCTGCCTTTGCGGGTCGCACACACGAAATGATGACCCGAGAGCAGCAGCAGCGGCAGCGGTGGTGATCGGCAGTTGCTCCGGTCTGCCGGCTATTAATCACCCGATCCTTGTTTGTTAAGTGAGACACGCGTGCGTGTACATACGCACCTGCACTCCCCGCCCTCACCTCATCTCTCTTGCCACCCTCTCTCTCTCTCTCTCTCTCTCTCTCTCTCTCTCTCTCTCTCTACCCCGCAATATCCCGTCGGCGCCGCCGCGCGTTCCGGCTCGTACGTATATGTATATATATATATACACCTATATACACACATGCACGCGCAGGTATGCGAGAGAGGCAGGCGGGGCGGGATGGTGCGCTGGAATTTCGATTAACGATTTTTCGACAGCTCGTTTGTTTCTTTCACCCGTTTGACCGAAGTGGATAGTTTCTACACGCGTGTACAGGTGAATTGAGGATCTATTCCAAAGAAAAGAAGAATACACCCGAGACTATAGAGAAGTTATAGGAAAATAAATCAAAATTGAAGTTGAAATTAGAACTTTGTTCGAAATAATTATCATAATAATATTATTTATAAGTTAAGAACACAGTGCAAAATGTAAATCAAAATGTATAAAACATTTATACATAATATCTCGTTTACAAATACCGTACGTGGCTTATTCAATACCTACTAGGATTATAATGCACGCTACGCGCGCAGGTGGCTGTGGTTCGACCAATGAGAGCTGACGCTCTGAAGTTGGCTCTATGAGGTTCAACCAATAGTACTTTTATGACGCTCTGAAGTTGGCACTAAAACTTCAATTTGATAACTAATATAGCTTTCTCTCTTTTACAATAGGTAAGAGCTATTTGGACAAGATAATACAGTATAATTTTTAAAGAAGGACAGGAAAATACGTATCTCTAGAATATTATATCAACTGCGAAGTACTTAGATCTCTCTGAAATTCCTTTTTACATTAATAGCTTGGATACATATTTGCTCTTCTGCTATTCAGGGTTGTAAGAACACCATGCACTGAATTTTTAATGTAGGTGGGAGGAATACACAGTAGTAGTCTAAAGCCGAAAATGGGCGCATAGTCTTCGCTCGAGAGGGATTTAATAATTCATTAAACAAAACCAAGCAGGCTTAACGCCAGGGAAAAATGCTTATTTAATATACATGCAGATGGCAAATATTGGGTGTAACATGGTCCAAAGACACGTGCGAGGAAATTCTCTACGAAATTAGTTCCACTGCGTAGAATGTTTGCTTTCATATATGATTTCCACAGTTAAGTATAAGTACTGCTTTTCCTCTTATTATAATAAAAATTGTTGTAGGTACAAAAAATGCTTTGAATAATAAATATTTTATACACAATGATGAAGGTAGAGAGACCGTTGATACAAAAAAGAAAAAAAAAAGAAGTCGAACATCGTGTCCCTAACTTGAGCCTTCACATAACTTGCGTTATTGTTCGTATTCTCTTTTATGTCTGCGATATTTCAATTCGCGTTCTGAGAGTAGTATAACAGCATCCCTCAACTTTCACACAATACACGTTTTTCGATTTGAAAACACTAAGGTTACGCGAATGATTGCTTGTGTTCTGTCTTTCTCTACCAACAAAAGTTGGGAGAATCCAAATTACAAGTGAGTTTTGTATAGTAGAACAAAGTGGGCAATGAAATATTAACGTATTGAGAGAAAAGTATTAGAAATATCAAAGTGAGAAATGATTGTATGAACTAAAATAGTATCAGCTGATTCATTTTGTAGTTACATACAATTGTCTCAGAAGCTTAATCATGTACGAGTTGAACGAAAAGGTTTCATTGCAATAAAGACGAGAAAAAGTAATAAATTCTGAAGAGAATCCATTAAAAATGAATACTTTTGAATAAGTATATACACAAAACTGAAGATCCAAAAATGATTTAAGAAAACGATTGAAAATTCGATCCATTTAATTGCTTAAAATGAAGACACATTTTTACGCTATCTTTAATTGCTTATCATTTCCTGAAAAATTAATATTTTTTAACGAATCAGGGCTTAAATTTTAGCTTTTAGGGTCTACTTTTATAATCTTTTTTGTTCGTTTCGCATCATACATGCGTGCAATGTTACAGTCAATAGAAGAGACATCATTTTTTAACAAAATAGAGGAATTTGAGATTAAATTGTCCATATCTCAAGAAAAAGGGCCTATGAGATGGAATTAGACACACTGAGCTTCATTTCTCGATATCAGAAATCGACTCTCAAATGCCCGCTCAAATCCGTTTCCCATAGGGTGTGCACTCTTTTTGTCAGTTTGATGTCCTCTTTGATCCCTGTATGATATTTTGATAAAAAATTTTAAATACACAAGATATACAGTTTTCAATGAAAAATGTACTTTTTAGACAAATGTATTTCTCTAAAAAATCTCATGTTTTTTTCTTATCAATTTTTTTTCGGTGTCAGAGTGTATAAATATATTTTCTTCATAGAAATAGATTTTTGTTACCTTATGAGTTGGTCAATAATAGTAGTAACATATATGTAAGTAATACACAAATACATAAGTAAATACACATTTATTGTATGCGCGCACATGCACACACAATAAATGATCTTTATCTTTTTAGATTTTTTATTTTATTAGTACTTTATTGGTATTTATTTCTTTGTTTTTTCTTCAGTGAATTGATAAGTAACAGTTGTTGCTGTAAAAATATGTCCCTTACTTGTATAATTCTTTATCCCACATATCAGTTCTTTAAATTCCATGATAAATTATAGATGCAAGCCATTCAATACTTTCTTTCTTTGTTATAATTTTCTATGTCCTTTTTAAATATATTATTTTAATTGTATCACTATAATTTTGAACAATTTTTAATGAAATCATCACCATTTGGTATAGCTTTATTATAGGAGCTATGCGAAGTAACATAATACTTTAGAAGTTTGTCTCCATCATCCCCACCTTCCTTACTGTGTCCAGAAGTAGGAAATAATCATTTATATGATATCACTATCAGTACCGTCTAATATGATGTTTAAATATAAGTAGTGACAATAAAATTTTTAAAAACGAATAGTAAAAAACCTAGAGATAAGTAAATAAAAATTCATGTTTTTTGATGAAAGTATAAAAAAGACAAGAAAGCGAGTGTCGTAGATATACAAAAGTAAATGGAACAGAAAATTGACAGATGCATAAAGCTAGAAAAGACAGAAGTAAGAAAGATAAAAACTCTTAAGGTGTTATCATCAAACAATGTACAGTGTTCTGTACGCGTACTACTATTTGGAGTTTCGCAAAAAGAAGAGAAAAAGGGACGAAAGAAAGCGATGAAGCGATGAGGCGAAGGAAAGCCTGTGCTTTAGAATTAAAGATGGGCACACTCTTTTTCGCGCACAAAGTTCTGTGCCTTCCCTCGTACGTATACAAAAGACAGGCGCTTGAGGGAGCTCTGTGAAGTCAGAACGTATAGCTCACATCACAAAAATAAAAGAAAAGTCACTTACAATTCAAGCTATATCATAGCAAAATGTAATATTTATTGTCTTCGGATTGTTCCCTATAGGGGACACCCGGGCAAGACGGTACGCCCGGGCAAGACGAAACATCCAATTTTCTTGGATGTTATAATAGATGGCACTCTGAAACAATACTGAGAATTAATAGAAAACAATATTTTGCTTCCTCCTAGAGGAAGCTTTGTAATAGTAAAATTTTAAGTTTCTTTAAATCGTTCTAGAAACATGATTAAAGTTGTTAGAAGTTTATAT
>JAPYZP010001168.1:0-19212 GCA_030522985.1 Torymus sinensis | reverse complement strand
GGAGGAAGAGGGGAAAAGTTTACGCTGATTTTAGAGGTTGCGAGAGCGCGCCTGCTAATTACCTCGGCTGCGAGCTGCGTTTTCAGGCGTATTGTTCGAGCTTGTTCCCTTTTTTTTTCAAGGCGTTGCGGGGGTGTGGGTGGCACTACGGCGAGACTGACACTTTGAAGGTTGCGTTTAACAAGGGTAAGTGTCCTCGTAAAGGACTCCCCGGGGATGCTTTACTTTTTAGCGTCGCGCGCGGGGAGGGGAAAAAGGCAGGCAGTCGCTACGGCGTAACCGCGCCGTTTTCAAAATAATTATTATTATATAATAGACACAGACAGCGAAGGAGAGCCGAATAACATTTAGCGCGTTTTACCGCACTAAATTATACAGTATTATATAGACGAAAGTAGCCCGCGATGCGTGTAACTGCGTTTTATTTCCTTTTAACCAACATTTATCGCTCAACAAGCATAGCGGCGGCGGAGGCCCGGCAAAGCCATAAATTTTATTAAAGATCCATCCATCTCTATACCGGCAAGCGCTCATTCACCGAGCTCTCCCTTCTCCTCGACATACGTATACACGCGCTCTCGCACGCGCGGGCATAAAGCGAGCGAACGATCGACACTCCAGACAAGAACGATCCCACCCACGCTCACATTCACACACACACGCGCACGCACACGTACACATTCGCTTGAAGCCTCTGTAAATTCGTGCCCGTGAGCTCGCGAGAGCTTTAGGCGATTTCTCTCGTCTGGCGTCGGTGGCGGCGCGAATTGAACGGCGCCAACCGTCGGTTCTCCCTCGTCAGCGAGTGTGTGTCTGCCGAGAGCGCGCTGGGAGAGAGCGTATTCAAATCTTATTTTCTCCCTCTGAGAAATCGAGCGCGCAGAGCCGACTCATTCACGCCGGCGACGACGACGACGACGACGGGAATATCCTTTTCTCGCTCTCTCTCTTGCCTTTGCGTATGCTCGATATCGTGCTAGAGAGTGAGAGGGTGCGGCTAGAAATCGCGGATAGAGGTATATAGCGCGATCTTTTCTCCCGCGACGCGAGCGTGCCAATTGAATCGGTCGATGCGAAACTCGCCGCAGACGAGGCGAGAGGATGGAAGTGGAGAGATAGCGGCGTGTTAGAGATTCTTTTTTTTTTTCATAAGTTTTTCCTGTTTCTTTTGATTTAAACGTCTATTTGTATTGAATATTATATGTATTTTATGCCTGGAAACGTTATAAAAAAGGATTCAAACAATCGCCTGACCAAACGTTACTTTTTCTACTTAAACGTCAATAAACGATACGAGTAATTCTATTGAATTGTAAATATTCTAGCTAAAGGCAATCGTTGCACTATACACTATACAGTCATCGTTTCGCCGATACGAAAGAATTACCATACCACAATTTTCCCCTCATAATCCATGCAATGGAAACCAAGACCGCCGCGTGTATAAAAAGTCGAGAAAAACGCGCGAAACGAGCGAGAAAGAGAGAGATAAAATGCAGCGAGATCGAAGCCGAAGCTAGACTCTCGCACTCCCTCACCGCGCGTAAAAAGGAATCGACGTCGAAAGATAGAAATCGAAGGAAAATACACAGGCGTGCAGGCGCGCGCGCGCGTCGACGACTGGCGGCTGACGTTACGTTTCAATATTTCAAAATCCCACTCGCTCGCTCGCTCGCGCATTTTCTACCTCGCCAGCCGTGCACGCCGCCTCGAGGAGAGAAAACTCGCTCTTCCACATACAGATACACGTATACATATATATACGTAATGCAGGTGACAATTGGAGCGTAGCGATGCTCTCTCGAGATTCTGGAATGGTGCGAGCGAGCGAGCGCCTTCCGGTGGCTCGCCTGAAAGGATTACGCGGAAGCCGTGTCTCGTAGTAGTCGCAGTCGCGAACGCGCGCGTGTTTGCCTCGTTACCGTCTTTTTTCACTGAACCGGCGACTCGCCTTGGTCGTTGAGGAAGGAGGGGAAGGGAAAGGAGAGAGAGAGAGATAGGCGTGTCGCACGCTGTGTATAGCGACAGAGTAGAGAGCTTGAGAATGCAAATACTTTTCTTTAGAGTGCAGGCAGTAGCAGCGGCGACGACGCTGTGTGTACGCACGAGCGCAGCGTAGTGATCGCTAGGTGATTCCGCGTAAGTGAGAAAGGCAAATTCTAGCAAATTGAGCTGTTTTCAAGATCTTTCTACCTCTTGCCGCGCACAAGTTGTTTATTTTCTTGGCTATACTATCATTTTTCTGCCTTTTCATTCGACGCTGGGTGTGGTTTTAATAATTACGGTGACGAATTCAGCGAAAAGCTCGTTGTTCGCGATAAGGCTAAAGTGGCCTTTTACCTTATATACTAAACCGCCTCGTTTCCAAACAATAGCCCGTATCAAATAACTCGATTAAAGCTACAAATTTTCGCTCTTCACGACTGACGACTCGTTCGTTCGTTCTCTCTAACTCACGCGCGCGCGCGCACCAGCGTCAATAAATTAACTTTGGAGTTACAGATTTTAATGACCTTCCATTTCCCCTCAAACTCGAATTCGAGCTGAAAGGTTTATTGCCGCTCGGCCGCTCACTCGCTCGCGTTTCCTACTACTACCACCACCGCCATTCCCCTACCTATATACTGCGGGTAAAGTACTCGAGGGAACGAGAGAGAGAGGGAGAAAGCGAACGGTGGAAACTATTTCCGTTCGGTCCGAAGCCCGAAACTATTTGACCCACAATGGACGCTAGCCCTCGGATTTTCGAGGCGCGCGCAGGTACGCGTCATACGTACATAAGGGCGCGGCCATTTTCCCCTGGAATACTTGGTCCTGGGAAATTGGTATAAAAGTTACGGGAGGGGGGCACTGGTAGGGGGGTATAACGTATCGGGTAATCACGCGAAGACGCCGCTCTTAAACTTGGCTCGTTGCAACTTTCAGAATACGCTGCGCGCGTGCGCGCCTTTGAGACGCGGGGGATCAAAGCTCGCGCACTTTCGAGTTTCGATTCGGCGCGGTGAGTCCTTGCGTAACTAGCGTCGTTTGAGGATCGCGTGACTTATATTTTGGAGCGGCTGAGAAATTAGTCGGCCCCTGTGCTTGCGGCGGAGAGCTGCTCGTGGTGGTGGTGAGAAACACGTGGTTTTCGAAGGTCATAATGATTTCGTCGCGTTGTCGTTGATAATTTTTCAGGTGCCTGCCACGATATAATCAAGCCGAGATTATGATTTATCACGGAAATGGAATGCAAAAGAACGAATAGGCGTGATTTTCGTACATTAATGCTAAATCATTGTGATTCATGAATTTTGAAAAAAATAATTTTAGGCAATGACTGGGAGGCCGGTAAAAGGGCTCGAAGATTACATCTTATCCTCAATCGAGAAAGTACAAAATAAAATCTTATCACGTGTCGAACCCAACATTAAAAAATTTATATTCTCTTTATCACAACTATTAATTCCAATAACCTATATAATATAGGCAATACGAATAAGTCAAATTACTATTGAGCTTACCAGCCACTCAACCCCATCACGCGTAACGCGAACTCTACATATTTCACCCACCCGCGAAGCATCCGCAGCGATCCGCCAGCCAAGTGCACAAGACATCTCGCGCTCCTCAGTATGTACCGCGCTATATATACGCTACATCTCGTGGCCCCGTGACTATATATACGCGCAACAAAGACCTCGTAAATTGCGCCGCAGCAACGTACTACCAGTTGAATTCGCAATTACAGACGCGCGCGCACAGAACTGCACTGCAGTGTAGGATCCAAGACGAATGAGACGTATACGCTACGGCTCTCGCGTTCACGCACTGACGACCGGTCGAGCGTAAAACTCGCTGAATAATCGCGCACGGCCAAGAGAGAGAGAGAGATGGATAGATAGATAGATCGACTATCGGCTAATCCAGCACGGTCAAAGCATAAGAGGCACTTGTGTACACGCCGGCGGAGGCGATCCAATAACCGATCGAAATCGGACGATCCTTTGACGAAGGCGGGCAGCCAGGTGGCCGTCCCTCCTTCCTCCTCCTCCTCCGCCTCCTAAGGGAGAGAAATCAAGTTGGCGATGTACACACACACACACACGTAAGCTCGCGAGTTATGCGGCCCACACGGTGGTTTATGACTTTGTGCGCGGGCGTGTATATAGCTACGGTGCGCAAAGGAATACATATACGAGGCGCCGCCTTATACTTTGGCTATAGCTCTCTCTCACTCTCTCTATCTCGTCGCTAAAGGCCGAGAGGAAGGTATAGAGAGGAGGCATTACTTCCTCTCCGCTCCGGGATGAGGAGGAGGAGGAGAAGGAAAGGAAAATCCTTTGGCCAGCGAAGCTTGGATAATCGCGCGCGCGCGCTGTGTACCGGAGAGAGAGAGAGAAGGAGGATCCTCCACCTCCTCCTCGGCGCTCACCTTGTCGCTGCAGTTGCAGACTGCTCATCCACGTGGAAATCATAGCCTCTCCCTATGAGGCCACGCTCGCGCGACCCATCGAGACTCGAAATCGTCTGGGACGCCAGCCAAGCGTGGCAGAGCGGCATATCCCGAGGAAGCTACGTCTCTCTCGCTCCGTTTCTTCGGCCCCTGCTGCTGCTGCTCTCTTTTGGAGGGAGAGAGAGAGGAGAGTGTCGGGGGGCGCTTCCTCGCCCGCCCCGCCGCGGATAATTGAATTGGACATGCCGACTGATTGGAACGAGGACGACAGGAGAGTGTCGGTAAGGGGCAGCAGTGGCGGCGGCGTCGTCGTCTCGCTGCTGATCGCTTTGCGTATTAAGGTTCACGAGGGGCGGAATTAGTCAAACGGCGCGGGAGGAGCGATAATTTCACTGCGTAACGCCCTTCGAAGATGGGTATTACGATGCTGAGCTGTCGAAGCTTCTTTTCTCTTACGCGTGCTACTGTCTCTCTGGGGCGACCTGTTTGGTTCTAGGAGCGCACCTTTTTTGTTGTGGAGAAGTCCAGTTTCTTTTTCGTTGTCATGTTGGGTGGAGGCTTTAATTAACACCCATTGATTTTTTCTCTATTTTTATTTTTTTATTTATATTTTTTAAGGAAAATTGATTTTGGTATAAACGTATCAAGGTACGCACGAATGTGTATATTTCTATCTATTCGAGCACGGAAAATGAACGAATGGATTTGCATCAGCATTTTTTTTTATACAATGACAGGTAAACCGAGTTCTTTGAGTTGTTCATGTATTGCTGATTCGAGTGGAAAATAAAACGTTTCATAGATGGCTATCTACCTTTTTTAAAAATACATTTCCAAAAATATACTACATTTATGATCTTTTTCCAGGATAAATACATTTTTACAATGATGTCACCGAAAATTCCCTTCAACTATATATACCTGACATCGGAACTTTAATTTTCTCCCCCAGCGTGTATAAAGCAGCGCGTAAGTTTCGTCCTCGCAGCGCACGCGCACACACACACACAACAGATAAGAAAGATTTAGCGCCTTGTGTGTAGCTATTTTTCATGCTTTTTATCAAAATCCATCACCAGCCCGGACGGGAGACGACCTCAACACAAAGATCGAACCCGAGCGACAAAAAAGAACCACTCGCTCGCTCGCTCGCTCCGTGCTATCCCATATACGAGAGAGTATAAAAAAATAAACGAGAAAAAGGATTCGCGATTATCGTTCGGGCTTGCCTTTCATGCCTCTCTCTCTCTCTTTCTCTCACTCTCTCTCCCCCTCGCTTTTTTTAGTATTTTTCGAGAGCCACTCATTCAACGTGATACGAGTGTATGAATTGCTCGTACGCGCGTATAGCGCGAGCGATCATTCAAGCTCCATATTTCACTAATTGGGACAATCGATTTATATCTGTGGGATGAGTGTGTATACTCGCAGGCATCGTGCCGGCGTATTTATTTGCTTATCGTTTTACAAAAAAAAACATACAGCACGCACGCACACGATACCGATTTATTTATTTTACATTTCGTCTTTTTTAGTTTTATGAATACTCGAATGGCCAAGTGCCAAAACGATGGTGGAATATTGCAATTTATATATCGTTGTCGCATAAAATAAAGGTGTGTGTGAAATATTTGAAAAAGTCCAAATAACTTTACGAAAATACAAGTGTAAAAGTAAAAATAAACAGACGAGAGGGCGCGCGTTACAGTGTCGTTTGTTTGTCACACTTTACATTTGAATTGCAAAACAAATTTGTACTACGCTGAAACGAAGTTAGTGCATTTCACTCGAAGTTACAAGTTAAATTTTATAATCAAACAAAATGCGAATGAGTGTGCTGACTGGGACGAAAAAACTTACCTCTGTGCCTGTTGGTTTGCTTGTCGAACATCAGCATGGCATCTTCAATCTGAAACAGAAAATCCAAGTAACTTATTAGTACGACTATAAATCATTTAAATCTGAAATGTTTTTCGTAAATTAAGGACGAAAACAAGAAAATTTCTTAAATTCAACTTTGATAATACTACAGATGTCCTACGGTTGTTCTATTTTTCAAATTAAACTAAACTCAAAGTCTCCCCGCAACTTCCCCCATTCGAATAGCAAGAATGACACCGCAAAAAAATAAAATTATACATCCCCGGGTACACCCAAACCCTCGAAATCCAGCTGAAATTCCAAAAGTTTACAAAGACAACATATTACAAGCCATTAAAGTACGCCTGCCAAACAAAACTCGCTCTCCGTTCGCTCTCCCCACCCTCCCCTCTACTCCACCCCACCCTCGTCATGTTTATAAATAGAACTCGAGGCTCGAGCAGAGCGCGAGGATCCGTACACTCACCAACACGTGTCAGCGTCGCACGAAAGACTCGCTCATCGCGCCGCTGGGGTCGTTTATTTGGATTTGGCAAAGTAGGCACATCGCCTTGGTCGGCGCCCCCGCCCCCTCCCCCTATTCTGACACAATCCACCTCCCCCTCGTGAAGCCACGAAAAATCGTAAACATACTTGAGAGAGTGAGGGAGAAAGAGCCGGGGGCTGAATTTCAAGCGGGCAATAAAGCGCCCTCGAGCCTCGGTGGCAAGCGTCGCGTAAAAACGAGCACAAATCGAATGATTCCCGCGACCCGGGGGAGGAGAATCTTAAAGGCGATTGCGGGAGGGGAGCATGAGAGTCGCTCTTTTTTCTTTCTCTCTCTCGCTTTCTCCTTCCTATTTCAATTTTCGCCGGCGGGGCTGTAAAAACTAACTGACTGCGTCGGCTTGCAAATTAAAAGACCTTCATATATATATATACATCGTCGTTCCCCCTTCCGGCGTCACTACCGCTCTCGCGTTTAATACAATTATCCCGCTCGCCCGCCACCTGATAAATTCTGCGCGTATTAACGTCCCTCCGAGCGGCCCATATTTCGCGTAATAAAGCGGTTTGACTCCTGACGTATTATCGATACTTTCGCTAGCTGGGGGGCGAAAACGGTGGGTTTAAATTTCGTATGCCGAGCACTTTTTGGTCGAGTGCAGGGGTATGGGAATAGAGTATCTCAGTATATATAGAGGAGTGTCATTTGCTGATATGTCACATTTATATTCGACGTTTCTAAAGAGAATATAATATCGCGAGCTTTGTTAAAAGTGGACGAGTCGTTCCTCTATTTTATACCAAAGTTCTGCTAGATATAAAAATTAAAATTAACTTCGTGAAACACTCTGTTCTTTATTTTGGCCAACATCATAACCAGGCGCACGAACAAAAAAAACGGCCAGCCTCGGCCCGCCCATCCTTACGCTATCAAAACTTTAAAAAAGCGCGCAGACCGAGCAAAACTCACCGGCTGATGCCCGACTATGCGCTCTCCTCCTCCCCCCGTGCTGCGGGCATTATGTTTCCGCCGTAAACGAACGGCCGAAAAAGTATCTCGCCCAAGAACTCCGACAATTATTTTCGCGAGCCAACACACGCTGGAAGAGGGCGCAAAAAAGGAAAGAAAGAAGCGAACAGCGCCGCCGACGACGACGCTGAGGCGGAAAGATAAAAAGGGCGAGCTTCCATTAAGGAAAAAAAAAACATGCGCTCGCGAAAGTAGAATCTACACGCGATTCCTCTATACGTTAAGCCGCGGCGAGCGAGCGAGCGCCGCAGGTACATCCGTATAAATCGGGGTCGAGCGCTGGCGGCAGCGGCTATAGAGTAAGTACAGATCTCTCCTCGGGGGATCTAATTCCGTCGCTAAATGGGAAAGAGCGGAAAAAAGGCCGAAAGTCGAGAAGAGAGCCTTGCGCTGCACTCTTGCGGAGAGAGAGAGAGGAGGGAGTTAGCTGCAGCTGCGAGCACATCTGGGCCGAAATTTACGAAGAAGAGGGAAAAGGGAGCGACGAAGGGTTGCTAGTGTGGGTGTATGTTGCGCGAGGGAAGCAAAGGGACGCGGGAGGGATTTATGGGAATGGGAGAAACAATAGGGATTACTTTTGGCCCCCAGTGTGCGTTCCGTCGAGCTGTCGGCCTTAGGATCGCCACTGGTTTTTGGCATATATCGAGCGTGAAATGTACACCGACCGCCCCCTTGTTGCTGGAAATATATAACCGTTTTGTTTGCTCGCTGTGCGTCGTATGATTTCCATTTAATTGTTTGCTCTCGAAAACAATTTATATGTACGACGAAGCTGACCATCACGTTTCTATTTTAGTATGAGGAAAATCTTTATAATTATACGGCTTTGAATAATTCTGTTTGAATTTTAACGAATGCGCCTGGGTTTCAGAATAGTTTTCTTTGGCGATGAAAAAAACAAGAAAACTCATAGAAATAAAAGCCTCGAGAGAAAGTTTTTAATTAAACCGTATAATAAAGTCAAGTTTACGTAAACTTTATATTTGAAAAAGTATCCCGTTACTAATTGCAATATAAATGAAAAAAAGAAAAATGCAAACATTAAAGCGAAATTGATGCGGTTTTATGTTTATTTTGCAAAATATAAACTTTTTTTTCGTCGCGAGATTACGAGCGTGCGCGTTTTATTTTTTACGAGGAAAAGTTTTTTTTTTAAGAAAAGCTAAACAATTTTCTGATTCAGTCAAAAGTTTTAGGAAGTATTTCTCTTAAAGACACAGTGTCTCGAGAGTTTAAAGCTAGAAGCTCCGGTGCGCTAGCGCGCGGGGGCTTGTTTGGATATCGTTAACTGTTCTCCAGACAAGTAGTATGAAAGAAAAAGAAAGACTTATTGACACTGCTCAAGACGTTTCTAAAGAGCGAGAATTCAGACAAGGACGTCTATTAAAAATTAACTATTTTTCAACTTTAATCTCATTACTTTGTATGCCAATTTAAAAGTTAGTAGCTTTATCGTTAATCTCGAAAAAATAAATCTTTTGCGCTCGAAAACAATGGCTTTATCCATAAAAAATGAATTTTGAGTGATACACTCGATCCCTGAAAGTGCAGCTGATCAAAAAGTGGCCTTATAGTATCTCGTAAGAAATTTTATAAATCGTAAAAAACATCATCCCAATAACAATTTCCTTCCATATTCGTAAAAATATGTTTTGGAATCATATATAATACAAATTCATTTCATCTCTTAACAACTACCCATTTGTACCTGAATGGAACCTCTGATTTTTAATTTTCACAATTTTCAGTCATCTTCACACCGATTCCCTCGTTCCTTTCTCCCTATAATCATACCACAAACACGTGTGGAATCATCATTTTCCACCCGAATTACTTCTAATCATCGTCCCGGTGACATCAAAGGCTCGCTCGCACCTTTTCATTTCTCCGCCCGATACGAAAATCCCAATGACAAGCGAGCGCGCAGTATGTGTACGGGAAAACGGCAAATTACAAGAAAAAACGAGAAAGCAGCTGCGATCGCAAAAGAAGAAGCAGCAGGAGCAGCAGCAGCAGGCGCCTCTCGCGCGACGTGTATTACGCGATCCTCGGCGCAGCGTGAAGCACTTTTTAATGAGAGCGCGCCAGAAGATAACGGCGCGAGCTGAATCTCTCCCATAAAGCGCGAACCAATGGTGTAATTCGCGCCGGCCTTTCATCATCCCACGTCCCTCTTCTCTCTCTCTCTCTCGGTCTCTATACATACACGCGGCAGTTAAATCAAAGTCTGAACAGTTTGTTTGATCCGAGCTTATCTCTCTCTTACTCTCCCTCCCTCTCCGTTTCTGTTTCTCTGTCTCCCACGAATGTCGTCGTAAACCAGCGAGTAAGAGAGAAAGGGAAGATATCCTCTCGACCTACACGATAAAATAGGCCGTGGAGAGAGAGAGAGAGGAGGGAGTGAGGCACCACACAAAGGCGAGCTGGAGATTTACGACCGGAGATTCTTCCGAGATTTCTCATCGCGCGCGACAAATTGCACCGCAGTATCTCCCATATTTTTAATACAAGGGACAATCGAGCCTCGCGCCTGCGCTCTCCTTACTTAATTCATACACAGCTTCCTCCCCCATATTGGCTCTATCGAAAGTTAAGTTTTCGAGCAGGCCGGCCAGGGGGAGGGGAACAAAGTTGCTGCAAGACACACCGAGTGTAATCATAAACTTTTAACGAAAGCCGCACGGGATACATCAAATATTTGGATAACCCCCCCGTCTATTGAATCGCCTGGCTAGCGCGAACTTCGGCGCAACTTTTATTGCCGTCGCTCAGCCAGTCCTCTAGGTCCATATCAGTCAATTTCTGCGCTTTCTTTCCCTATAACTTTCTCTCGGCGAATCGTTAATATTTCATGGCGTCGGCCTCGAAAAAGTGCGGCCAAACTCCGTTAAAGGAGGAGACTATGCTGCAGCACTATACCGGAAGAGAAATGAAATATATATCTTTCGTTCTTTAGTTTATTTTTCGAATTTGCGCGTGGAGCGCGCGATATATTCGCCGGGGAACAATGAATGCCGGTGCCCGCGTGTACCTTATTACAAGTTCGATTTCCAGCGCGTTACGGCCCTCGGCGGACCTGCCTGCTAGATTGCTCGGTGCGCTGCGCTCTATATAATGCTGCGCTGCCTTACCGACGACTGCCCGAGCGCTGGACGGCACGGGTTGGAATCCATTGCCCCACCGTCGCACGTGCGCGTGATTACACACGATCGCGTCGTGGGGTTCGGGGAAAAGTATGGAAATACAAAGTTACGAGGCTGTTGTTCGAATTTGTAAAAAAAAAAGTTTTATAATAATGCTTGACGTCGAGTTTTGTATATTTTACAAAATATATCATCGTGAAAATTGCTGATGTGTAGAGAGCTTTCATTAAAAATTACCTCGTATAACGGAATTTTCATTAGAAAATAAATTGAAGGCAATTTGATTTTCTTGGTTCTTTGAACTTCAGTGTAATATATCGACGTGAAATGAGACTTTATAAATAATATTTTTAAGAGAAATTTTACCCTTCGAACATTTTCAATCTCCGACCCCCTTGCCTCCGAGGCAATTTGACTCGCTTTTTTCCGAATGAAATTGATACTGTCTCAGTTTTTCATCGCCTTGTAGCAATTTTCATCGGAATTCATTCCGAAGCTATATACCGTAAAATCCTCGAGGAATTTTCCACCGTCCATGAAACATCATCCTCCTCACTCGACGAACAAATTATCTCGAATAAATTTAACAAAAAATGTATACGCCTCCCCATTTAAAAAAATGGCGGGCCTCTATAGAATTACGCTAATTACCGTCGCAAAATGCTCGGTAAATATTTTAAAAAAGCCTTTATCCTCTAACAAGCGAGAAACTTCTCCAACCGTTATACATACATTTTCGCGAAAAATTGAGGAGCGCGCAGCGCGCGATTTCGCGCTCGGCTGCGCTCGCGCGCGCGCCCCGTGAATCGCTCGAGTAAACACGCTCGCACACACGTGCACGCCCACATTTTCCCCGTATTTTAATGCGGAAAACGTAGGTGGCGCTCGAGCCTCCTTTTGCCCTTTACCCCCCGCTCTCTCCCACGCCCTTCAAACGTCATTCTATCTGCGTCGGACTAATTCGAAAGGGCTGGGGCGCGTAGAAGTGGGTCACCGTCGGTCGTCTCAAAGCCTGCGGAAAAAGGGCGCGATGGGGTGGCGGAGGATTCTTCGGGAAGGTGGTGAAAGGCGCGCGCGCTCGTTATAGGAGATGAGGGAAAGGCGAAGGACGCTCTTCTGGATGGGATGTTAGAGTGTGTGTGTGCGTCGAAAAATGCTGCGTCGAGCGGTTTTCTCCTATACGATAGAGTATCCGAGGAATTTTCGGTGGGGTATTTTTATGTTGTAATTCGACGCCCGAGATAAACTTGAGGGCGAGTGTATATAAAAGATATATTATTCAAAAATCAAACTGATATGTATATATATATATATAAGATAAATTTCGAAAACGAATCGTCCGCTATCGCGAGTGCACCACAGACGAATGCATATTAATGCAATCGAAGCGCAAAGGACCGTCTCACAATGGGAGCACAGTCCGATGATTGATAACAAAACCGTTCTTCCGTGCCGCGCACCCACATATATACACGCACGTACACGCACGCATATAGTATAGGGCACACGCGGGGCGCATTACGACGATACAAACGCGATTTTAATTAGCGAAGTTAAATCGGCATCCGACGTGAAATGCCATAGCGGCGGGAGGGCGCGCAGACACACGCGCTCGCTCGCGCACCACGGTTTAATTGTTTGCGTTATCGATTCGCCGCGCGATTGTTAATAACTGACTTCCACCGGTCGCAAAATTATAAAGGCAGCCGATGAATGAAAGGCCGCTGCTACCGCCACCGCCGCCGCCGTCACTGCACACGGGTCCTTTAATTGGGTGTAAATACGCGGCGCTAATTCGCTGAATGGCGGCATTGTGCGCGGCGCCCGGTGTAAATCCGCCAATATTGTGCGCGAGCGACGCGCAGAAAGAAAGTTCTTTCACGATCCGCATACATGTGCGGGTGTGGCTGCAGTGTACGCGACCGCAAGATTGTTTTACGCGCGCCAGCTCGCGTATATAGAGGTGTAGAGAGCGAGTTTTCTCGCGCGGAAATGATTCGCCGAAGCCGTTGCCGCCGCTGCTGCTGCTGCTGAAATCATTTCGGAGAGCGTTTCAGGCGCGCGGAGAGAGAGAGAGAGTTTGGATAAGGAAAACGCCGAGCGTGAAATCTCTTCTTTGAAATACGGGGCGACAATGGAGCGAGGGGGAAGAGTGCCGCGCTCTGGCGTATTTGCAAGTATGAAAAGCGTTTATAAATTTTTCGAAGAAAATTGAAATAGAGGCGAGATAAGGGGGATAATTGCGGTCGATTGTTATTGGAAATTTGTGTCATATTTTTTTTCCAGAGATTATATTTAACTTTGATAAATTGAGGCTTTGAAAGTTGAGGTATACGCGAGGTAAAGTTTGCGTTTTCGAGAACGCTGGAATCGCTAAAATTCAGTGCTCTCTCTCTCTCTCTCTTTCCAAAAACGTGATTTATAAAGTTTCTTACCCCACTTCCGAAGAATCTTAACAAGAAAAATTCTTTTATTTTCGCGAATTTTGTGTAGTTTCCGCGAGTGCGCAGCATTTCGTAACGTTATTTATACGTTTCACCGTCGTTCCAACAAATCAAACTTTTCTTATCCGAAAATTTTTGTAATTTATATTTATGGGGGGTTAGGAAAATCCGTGAACGAAAGGCACGCCACATATCTTTGACTCCACCTTACTCGTATATTAAATCGAAAATCAACCGAAACAATTTTCGAATTCTGCCCCCTTTTTTTTTAACTATATAACGTTGACGCCAATTCGTTTTATTCCCCTCGTAAATCTCGTCGCGAGCAGGGAAAACGATAGCCACTACCGACGGAGGCGGTGAAAAGCGCGGGAAAAACAGCGAGAGAAAGGTCTGCAAGAAACGGCCATTCACAGCGCGGCGCGGATAAAAAATGTACCTCGACAACGCGAGCACCTCGCACTTTCGCCGCTGCTTTTTCCCCCATTCCTGTCCCTCCGAGCAGCACACGCAGGTTGCATCTATTCCGCGAAATAGAAATCGAAGAAGGCCAACGGGTTCCTCGTCCTCCCGCGTTGCCCGACGGAGAAAGAAACCTCGCGCGGCTGCTATAACGTACCGGGCGAAATTCATGTATTCACCTATCCGCGCGCTTATTTATTGCTTCTTTTACTGCCGCACCTACGTGCTCCATTATAAAGAAGTATAGCTAAATTTGCAGAGCGAAAGGATGAGGCGCGAGCGGCCGGGGCCCCCCTCCTCCCTCATACATTTTCAATACGTCGGCGGGATCGTAGCGCGAATACCAATGGCGGGCACGGCCGCGTCGGGGTATGATGCGAGCGCCAGTTAGGAACGGAGCTTTGTAAATCTATTTGTATGGGCGTTGGTGCTGCTCGGCTCGTTTCGTTAAATCGCTCGATTGTTGGGAACAGAGAGTGTAATATATAAATATTTGCCGTATCGGGGGTCGTATATATGTAGGCTCCGCCTGTCAGTCTCGTGTGTTAAAAGTCAAAATAAATTGAGCGGAATGAGTAACAACCCTGTTCCGGGTTATGAATTGTTTTAATTTATTTAGCGTGCATTTTCGTCCCGTTTAAAATGTGCCTCGTGGGAATGAAAATACATATTCTCTCGGTCGCTCGTGTATGGTATGAGTCACTGCCGATAAAAATAAAATAAATATGAAAGTATAAGTTTTGGAATATAAGTTGAATTTCTTTTTATAACGTACACTGTAATAATTCACTAAAACAATCCGGATAATCTATATCAACTACAATCTAAAATTTTATCAGTCAATAAATGAATCATCCAAACACATACAAACCCCCCGCGCGAGTAATAACAGCCGAAAAGCCGACTACTCGCACACGAGTATCACTTTTACGAAGAAGCCCCGCGTATCTTCCCCCTTCCCTCGCAAAAAAAACCCTTCGCCCGGTGCAGCCGGCGGAGATACGAGACGATCGCTCGCTCGCCTCTGCACACGTAACGACGCGTGTATATACATATCGGTTGTCCATTCAGCGCTCGCTATACTCGCGGATAAGCGCAAGTGGCTTCTGCGCAGGCTCTCTCTCACACTCCCGCGAAGATGCTGGATTTCTGGAATCTTGTTTATGACCCTCGGTCCGCGGGCGTCTCTTCGGCACCCGCGAGGCATTTTCATTCCGGCGGCGGCGGCGGCGGCGTCTGCAGTAGCACACACAGCTGTAATATGGAAAGTGCCGGGATTTACGGGCGATATTTCGCGAAACGCGCGTATATAGCACGAGGACGCGCGAGCCGAGGCGCTTGTATTTCACGCGTGGTCCGAAGACTCAACGACTGGGAAGATTTAGATGAGTAATGGCTCCTCCGGCCCGCGTATCTCCACTCGACTGGACCCTGGCTCTGTGTGTATGAGTGCGTATATGTTACTAAACGGTGATTTCGAGGGGCTTTATTTATGTTGAACCGTAAGTGCGGTCGGTGTGGTGTGTTTTGGGCATTCTTTTTTTTTCTCTCTCTCGTGGGTTATTATTGGTTACCGAGGGCGTCTCGAGAACTTTCGGGTGCTCGTAAATGATCATTAGGTTGATTTATTTTACGGTTAAACGATATTGTATAGCGATAATTCAGCCCACGGTTTCATTTATTTTGGGCGAAAAATATTATTTTTACGCACATTTATTACGGTGTTAATTCTTAGCCCCCCCAAAGAAATGTAATTCTACTTGAAAAATCGCTCGGATTGATTTTCCAAAACTCTCCACGCTGCGTTCTCTCTAAAAGTTATCTCAACAACTACAAGCCTTTATTGTTATTATTACTATTACGAAAGCTTCAATACCCTATCGTCTACATCGATACCCGCACCGCGAGACTTGACGCCCGCAGTAGCGTGTCAACGCTCTCTCCTTCCCTCTATCCTTCCATTAATGGTCCGCTCTTCCGGTGCGCGCGTGCCGGGCTTGTAATTAAAATCACGGCCGCTCGGCTTTTTCGACGTTGACGTTTCGCGAACGGCCGTAAAAGTCTACCGCGAGAAAGAGAGAGAGAGAGAGGATAGACAGAAAGAGAGAGGAAACGATCGGTCCGATACAGCTCTAGGGTCGCGCAGTAACGACATCCGTTGATTCGCGCGCTCGCCCAGCCGCGCCAGTTCGACGACACGACGAGGAAAAACGAACAATGCGCGAGGGGGGGGAAGAGAAGTAATGGACTGTTCGAAGTGACGGACGTACTACTTAGAAATCTCGCTGGAAATATTTGCGGAAGAGTCGAGTGAGACGTAACGATTTATATATAATATACGCGGTAAACGCTGATGGTATATAGTGTTCGGAAACGATTTTACAACGTATAAAAAAGAAGGTGAATCGTCATAAATAACGTAAATAGTCGCGATCTCAGCCGAGATTTCGTATATCCTCTGCGAAACGTTCTAAATACACGGCGGCTATTACGACAAAGAGCACGATATTCCTATTTTTATATTCGCCTTTAGGATAGAAGATTGCATCGCGGAATAGCCCGGGCGCTCCTCTCGTGTTTATAAAAAAATAAGCGATACTCGAGAAGAAGACGAAGAAGACGACGACGACGACGACGACGAGGGCGGAAGACGAGCGGGAGTCACGCAAAACACAATACGGTCGGACGGGCCATTTAAGCCACCGCGCGGCCGCGCCATTGTCATGACACATGATTTATTTGCCGCTACTGCGCGCGAGAGAGAGAGAGAGAACGTTCGCTGGAAATGAGCTCGTAAGAGGGCGGCTTACTTCCCCCGTATATACACGTTATTTCATTAGAAAATTTCATCGAGCGCTCTTCTATAAATCATATAACCCGCGCTGCTTCATTTATTCTCTTTATTATACGCGACGCAGAAATAGAGTAGTAGGTATATACGCCCACGGCTAAAGCGAGGGAAACGACAAACGACATATCCGAGACGCACGCGCATATCGTGTGTGAAGGGGCGATAAAAAAACAACAAATCGAGAGCTATTCGCGTTCTGAAAAGGAATATACCGGCACGCGCTGCTGCATTTTTTCTCTCTTGTAAGTATATATATTATACATACACGAGCGCGTATACAAAGAGCCTCTCGTGCAGTGCGGTATAGCTCCGTGCCATAGCAGCAGGTATACGAAAGATGATGTACACACACCACAGCAGCGTCGACGATGAGTCTTATAAGGGGCTTCGCCTGTTTCTTTCTTTTTTTTTTATTCTGCTTCGTCGTTGCGGCTGCACATTCTTCGACGCTACGGAGGGAGCGTTGAATGGAGTGCTTCCGCGGCGCGGCGCACTTGCAGCACACTGTGTATAGCATTGAAATTGATTCTTTCTATGATTTATCGCCGATATATACCACCGCGCCAGATCTATATACTATACATATAGTCGCGGGGCGCACGCTATGCGCGCACACTTTATTTATTTTTATATTCCGTTATATATATTTTTGTTGTAAAGCGAGCTCGCTTCCGTGTGAATCGGCGATGGCTGCAGGGACGCGCGCTCGATATGTATATATATTTTGTAAATATCACGATAAATTTCGCGTTTTGCGCGTCGTCGATGCAGCACGCGGAGCCGGTACACGGATGAACCTTTGTCGGATATGTTGTTGTTGTTGTTTTTTTTTATTTTGATTCAAATAACGGGTTTAGAGTAAATAGGAGGGCGAGCAAATCGAAGTGTGTATAGAGTTACGCAGTCGAATAAATAATTGTACATAGAGGAAATTGGATAAAAGGTGAATTAACACGATGAGTAACGCGAACGGGTTTTTGTGGCAATTTTGACGTGTGAAATTTATATTATATACGTTTTATTTCGCTTCTCTTGCACGAGTAATTTCAAACAGTTGAGATATACTGACAACTCATGTTAATTTAAGTGGTTGTCTGTTAGAATCGATTTTAATTAGTGTTTTGCAAACGTTTGTACGAAATACTGATTACTATTTACAAAATAATTCGCGAGCTGCAGCAGCGCGCAACGAGTTTTCCCGATTTCCCAACTACTAGTTTACCTCAAAGCCGCTCCACGTCGTAATGAGTCTCGGCGACTGCGCGAGGGGGGGTTTGAAGTTCAAATTAACAGCGCGACGCGCAAAAAGCTAAAAGAAAGAAAAAAAGAACGAACGACAAGAAGCAAAAGCAAAAACAAAAGGTATAGAGAGACAGAGAAAGAGAGTGAGAGAGCAGAGCTCCCTAGAGATAGAGAGTGAGAGAGAGAGAGAGCGAAGATTTACGTTATCGGATATCGTTTTCCGATTGGTCCAGCTTAACTCCCGATGTTAAAGGTAATGGAAGTTTGTCAGGTGGCATCTCCCTCGCTCGCGCGTCGGACATTCGATCTCGTTTCGTGGTGCGGTCGTTACCTAGTTTACGATGTTTCCGGATTAGTGCGCACGCGCGCGCGCCCGGCAAAAACATATCGGCCTCCGAGAACAATACAATAATTTCGCCGCTGCGCCACGTCCCTGGGGGAACTAGGCGCATCCGCGAGAGCACGTCGATGTAACGAAGAGCCTAACAATGTGTCAGATCGCAGTCGGAATTGTCGCAAAAGCCATAAACCGTGAGAGGAGAGAGAGACATCGGTTGTACGGCTAGTATATGGTCGCCTTTTTGCGCAATAAAGTTGTTTGTCGTGACATGGATGACGTTCTCTAAACAAGTCGGAAAGTTTCTTAAAAGAACGACTTTGTGTTCGTTGCGCATTATGTATTAGCGGGTCTTCTCCGATGTTTGTTTTTTTGAAACTTTCTGTTGTGATTTCAGAGAGAAAAATTGTAAACTGTCGTGACAACAAATATATACGTTGGACCTTTTTTAATCAGAAACGACGGTTTACAATTTCCTGTCTTTTTTTTACAAATAATAGACGCAGTTTTAAGTAAACATCAAAAACACAGTTTGAACAATTTTTTCAGAACTATAAAAAAAAATAAGTTTTCTGTTTTTCAACAAACTAAGAATCAAAACTGTATCCTATATTGTTTCCTAGATAACAAACGCCCGGAAAACGAGAAATAACAAAATTACATTGTTAGAAAAATCCTTTCTTTTTGACTTTTTTATTTTAAAGTTATTTTGTTTAAAATATTTTTCATTTTTCTTCCATGAAAATCAATTTACTTTTTAATTCTTTCAAACAATATATATAATTTGCTCGAATTCAATCATATTTCATTACGAAAATGACTTATATTGAATATAATCCACTATTAGCGCCCGTAACTCATAATAAAAATACTCCACGACAACGTCAGTCACAGTCAACTA
>JAPYZP010001167.1:0-22623 GCA_030522985.1 Torymus sinensis | reverse complement strand
TAGCTCTTTGCTATAGGGAGTCGCAAAAGGGCCACCTTAATTAATAACAAAAGATTAGCATCCATTCGAATACAACTACTGTACCGACTTTACATTCAAATATGATATTTTCGTCCCGGCTATAGCAATATATAATAATCTCGTTGATTTCGGAGATATTGAAATATGCGATACAAGATTCATTAACGCGTACCGGACAAATAGTGTGTTCCTACCTTTTGGAGTCTCGTTTCCGTGGCGACGCGACTGCAAGGCTATACCAGAACAATCGGCTCGTTCTCGTCACGCACAACTACACACTTCATTCGTAACTCTACGCATGATTCTCGCTTAGCTTCGCGCTTATAATAATTGATAAGATTATAAAAAATTATAAACATGAAAATTCCAACGAATTTTGAATTTTGAATTTTTTTTTTAATAATTTAATAAGTTAAAATTTTTAAATTTAATAATTGTTTGCAATATAATTTTAAATTTAATAGTTTATATGATTGAATAAAAGAATTAAGTTTGAGGAAGCTAAGTTCCAGTGAATTGGTAGCGGGTTTTTCACCATTACAAAGATTTCTCTTTGAGGAAGCAAGATATTTTTAGTTCACAATGTTTTGCAATATTGATATAAAACTACTGTACATATATATGCGTTACAAGGTGAAAGGCACGCCATTCGCAAATGGTGGTATGAGACTCTTGTATAGTTTCCTGGAGCCGTTTATTGTTGCGCTTGTAAGATTAATTCTGAGCATCTTACTTTGAAAATATACCCATACTACCCGATAATCGTAATAGATATTTGCCACTCCGCTGACAGCCAACTCGACAATTTTAAAGTCTTACTTATCCATAGATTGTATTTGCGTCGTTAATCTGGTACTCAATAAGTCACGCAAGAACGTTTCGTTCTTGTTCTCCGATAAGCAAACATCGCATTTTTGGTTCTGATGAGGGAAATAATGAAATCTTGATAAACGACGAATACATTTTTTTTGTCCGTTAAATTATCTTTATTAATAAAAAAATATAAGTAAACCAAAATAATTAAAGTTGGTTATCTACCTTCATTATTGTATTGAATTATGTTTAGTGGTATTTTATGTCTTTTTTAAAAATCAATAAGAAAATTAATTATAAATATTATAAATATTAAATATATCTGTAGATCCGCACAATTAGTTGAAGTGTAACTATTTATTTTCAGAAATAATTGTATTACCAGTTGTATAAATAAATAAAATATCATTTTTCAAATTTAATATTAAATTTTATTACACTAACATAAGTCATGTTGCTTGTTGTAAAATTCAAAGAAACCCCCTTTAAGCCCATTACACGCAAAAGGATAAATTAAAAGAACATGAACAGATATAAGAATAACATGTATATATATATATGGGAAAATCTCCAGAACTTTTGAGATAGGGTGTACCATATTCAATTTTTACGCGGAAAACCAGTCCGCCAAACCATATTGTTGTGCCATGCACGCTATATTCTGAGCATGTAAAAAAACTATCTAAATATAGGTATACAATGTATATATTTGGAAAGGCAAAATGTATCTATATATATGGAAGTTTTCTTACAGTGTATCTATATATATGAGGAACAGGAACAGCTAAAAGGAATACCTTGTACTGTTCATGTGACTGTTCCTGCTCCGCATATATATATCCATGTTATTCTTATATCTGTTGTTGCTCTTTTACTTTTTCCTTTTGCGTGTAATCGGCCTTAGCAATAAGCGTTATTTATGTTGCATTTTCAACTCTATATTTTTTCAAAATCTTACGAAGTAGTCAAGTAATTTTGTATATGTTTTGAGGAATTATTCACAGTTTAGTAAAGTTATTTTCATAAGATCTTTATAAATAAGAAAGTATATAATTACCCTAAGAAATGATTCCAGCTTCCGGATTATGCTGAGAATATCAATTTGTATATTGCATTATATTCAGTTATATTTAATGTTATTTTAAAAATCAATAAGGAAATTAGTTTAAACAATAATGAGTATTGAATGTACGTACAGATCCAAATAATTAGTTGAAACATAGTTAAGTACTATGAAATATGATTGCTCATGCTTTTAGGGGATGATTTTTTAATTTTCAATCATGTAAATACGTAACGTAAGTAAATAAAATATAATTTTAAAAATTAAATAATAATTTTTATTTCGCTAAATTATAAGTAGTACATTATATGTACGGCTTTGGTAAGAGTCCAAGTAAGTTGATGTTTTAGTAGGTATTATTCTATTGAAAGATGAACTTGGTAAACCCAACTCAAGTAGCTTTCTTGTTTTCAATCGTAAGAGTTACTTTCTCACAATCTTACATAGAATGGCCAAGTGACTTTGTAAATTGTTTGATGAATTATTCTCATTTTGATAAAGTTATTATTCTAACTCACGAAAGCGTTAGTCCTTATATAGACCAAATTCATGAATTCAAACTTCAGATCGGGAGAAATTATCCAACTTATTTCCTTAGTTTGGATGAACGAATCGCGCGGGCTGTACCCCATATTCTGCAAGTATACGTCCCAACATTTACTTTGATTATTTACACAAGAGCCATTACAAGAAAAACCAAGCCAGCTAGCCTATCAGCTGATGTTAACATGATCTACTCACCATTTGAAAATTATAGAGACTTGCCAAATTTCATCCTGCTTTTATTTCGTGTGCGATCGGAAGCCGAACAAACTATGATGAGAGCTTTTACTTCCATGCACACGAAGTATACAAGCCCAGGAGAGATTAAACAAATAAAAATGCTGGAAATCGCCATGGATAGCAAAAAATCGATAGTTCCAATCTTGCAGTGGAAACGCAGAGGTATTGCTCGATTACACTCTTTCGACGGATACAGGCATACTGTTCAATATATCCCAGAAATCACAGAAATCTTTCCTAAGGTGATTAAGAACCTAAATCGTCGTAAGATAAGCCTATCACTTCAGCAGACACTTCCTGTTCTGAACGCCACGATTGACAGAAACGGCTGTATCGCTCCGAATTCGATGACTGGTCCACAAGGTTTTATTCTGAATGCCATTGCAGAGTCTAGTAATTTTACATGGTACTACTACTTTGGCTACCCGGGACTACGAAATGCAAAATATAAGGAGAGTTGCGTAATGCCTTTCGGTTTCGACCCCCTGGCGAGTGGAGCAGTCGAAGTAATGGCGAATTTTGCCTCGCTACCTTTTGTACGAACTTGGACTTCCTTAGACGAACACCTTGATGATCAGTTCAAATTGATCCGAGTCGCTTATATGCGACATCAACAGCCTCTTGTCAGTCTTGTACCCATTTTACACGCACAAAATGTAAAGATTTCCGGAAATTTCGGTAAGCTCTTCATTGCGACTGTGATCATGGGCTTAGTGGTAAAGATTTTTGCCTTTGTAATGAAGTTCAAATCTAGGAGCTGGGGTACTGAAAATATTTGGTACGTTATATTAGGTATGAATGCAGACTCGCATGCCAAATCGACGACTGAGCGTCTCGTTATGGGTAGCCTTCTCATCATATCTATCGCATACTCGATGCTCATCATGGATCAGTTATTAGATATTCAAATGGATCTTTACAGCGAAATTAGATTAAGGTCCTGGGAAGAATTGGCGTCAGCAAAACTCACCTTAATGATGACCGAGTACGATTTTCAGCTTTTTAACGATACGCATAACTCTCTGCTCCAGAGCCTCGGTAAAAAGGCGATACTACCGCAGAAGATACGTCATCCCCAAACAACGTGGCGTAACAAGACATACAATTATACTTACGACATCACTACTAGAGAAGACATTCAAAAGACTTGCATCGATAATTTAGTCTTCAAGTCCCATAAAAATGTTTCATGTATAATGCATTCCGCCGACGCCGATAGATACATTGAACTATCTAAATTACCGACTGGAGAAGAGAAAGTATTTACTCTGAAGGAAACCGCTGTTGACTTGTGGTCGGCAATACTATTGAATTACAAAATAAAGTACGCAGCGAGATTTGAACAGGTGGCGCAGTATTTGACCGAGGCTGGATTGATAAAATACTGGTACAAGACTCAGCTAGTTTATACGCGGGAACAAATCAGTACCATGAAAAAATTTGACAAGAATAAGAAACAGAATAAACCCAATATTATGATGCAGTTGCTAACCATTACGTTCCTTGGTTATGCTTTATCGTTTTTAGTTTTCTAACAATGCTTTGGTTACGCAAAAAAGTTAAATTACCGAATACACTTAATTTGCGTTATTTTAAGGAAATAAAAATGCCATTAATTTTACGTTTTAAACGTAGTAATAGTAAGAAGTAATATTTCTATTTCAGACACCAAAAATTAGAAAATACTAGAGAACTAACAATTCTGTTATCAAGGAAAAAAAATTAAATTATCGAACACACTTAATATACATCAATTGAAAGAAATAAAAACGCCACTAACAAGGAGATGATCAGGGGTGCGGGTCCTGGATTTGGCTCAAACTGCAGGGGGTACTTCTTTATTTTATGACAAATAATGAGACACGTGTCTCGGGGTTTTTGTGAATGGGCCTTTTTTGGCGAGATTCAAGCTATTTTATGTCTAAAATGAACAATTTTCGAAAAAAATGGGGTTTCTTTCTTCAGTTATATAGTTTCTTGAATATTTCAGTTATATAAATGGGCTAGAGAGTTCATAAAAGAAAGCAAAAAAAGCTTTAATTGAAGCTGTGTTTCATTGAAAAATGTCGATTATTAAAAAAGTTATAGGCTATTGAAAATAGAGTAAGAAGATAGCTTAAAATACCACCCGTTAAATGCTTAAAAAATATTAGAAATTTTTAGTGATCATCTCCTTGTAAGTATAAGTTTTAAGCTTCGTAATATTTCTGTTCCAAAAATTGACAAGTTCACGTTACTTTTAGAAAAATGGTATTCATTTTTCTTGCTCTTTTCCTGCTAGAAATGTTGCTGTTCACTGCTATGATTGTCATTAAATACTTATAGAATCTTGCGTAATTGAAAAATAGATATACAGAAAGTAAATTTCACTAAATTTGATATGAGTTTTTAAAGTTTATTTGTATAAGTTAATCTTTTTCTATTTTGTATTATATACGATTGACACATAATCGTGATACTATATTTCCAGTGTTAAACATGCATCTTTTCAACAAATTTAGCAGTTCCGATTTATTTATATTGGATTCATAGTTCTGTGTGAGATTTCAGTTTTACAGTTAAATTTGATATGTATATTTGTGTAAATTGAGTGAAAATAATAAAGATATATTAAAGTAATAGCATTATTATTAGCGCCTTTGTCCATATCTCTATAAAAAAAATAGAATAATGTTTATATCTAAAAAAAATCATAGTAAAACTTAATTTTCTGATTCCGTTAATTACTGTTTACTAAAATGTCAAATTATAACACCAATTTATAGCACACTTCTAATTACATTCATTTATTAAGATTAAAAAGTATTAATTTTTAAAATATGTATAAAATATAAATAAAATAACAGGTGTGATTTAATTTTTAAATTATGTATAAAAAATGAATAAAATAATTGATTATAATATTAAATTCAAAACCATTTAAAATTTTACACATATTTTGCCTATATGTATATAAACCACATATACTGAAAAAAAAATGGTTCGAGAGAAATACGCGATTCATTTGCGAAGAAATGTTTTCATTACGTTTGGGTCAAATGAACATTCTATAAGAGTTAATTAAGAAATATACATTGATTCTTAATACTCAGACTCGTTTTATGATAGATATTTCTTGAATTTTAATAAATCGCTGTTCTATTTATAAAATCAATAAGATTAGCAGAGCGAGCAGAGCCTGCTCTAAACTTGCTTGTATACCAGCACCAACAAAGCAAGCAAGCGTGTTGCTCCGTGACCTGCGACTCTGCGTATCTCTGTTATATGATCTTTTACAGCTTTAGTAGGTATTTTCGTCGCTTTCCGTTGAATTCAAGTATTAATGCTCTCTGACTTAAGTACCTATGAATTAACAGAAGTCAAGTCACAATTGGTATGAAAATTCATGTCCGCCGCGAATCAGACGAGAGCTGAAATAACTTTGGCTCTCGGCGCAGATTCTATTTCAGTTTTACACATGACTGCTTTGCGATAGTTTGACATACTTGATAATTTAAAGCAACAACATCTTCGTTTAATCACAAGTATGCTTCTATGATAAATAGAAAAAGATTCGAGTTCGGAATAAAATAATATAATACTCGCGTTACGTAAAAGTGTCATTATTTTGATGAACGTTATGAGCAGGGAAGCACAAACATTAGAAACGTTACGTAAAGCCCAGCTCAGTCGGCTAAAAATATGTTTCCTCCTACATGATCGTACCAATCACTTCGAACAGAGAGTAAAAAAAACTTCACTCTTTCCCAACCTCTCTACAGATAACCCAATAAAATCCCTCCCCTATCACCTACCTGTACACGAAATTCCTAGGTTCTCGCGTGCGCGCCGATAACCGGCTCATTATCTGCCAAGACAATCGCCCTTATCGTCCATACTCCTATTACGACAGACACACACGCGTGCGCGAGCTGACAATGCATACCTTTGCGCGGCTCACGGTGCTAACGTCCAGTCAGCCAACGTCCATTGTCCGAGGGAGTTGCGCGAAAAAATGTCGCATTTACCAGTGCTGTTGCTGCTGCTGGCCGCGGGGTTGTGGGGCTGCGAGGCCTTCACCGCACAGCAAAAGGTCTATCCTGGACAGAACGAATTCTTCGAGCTGTCGATCGTTCATCTCAATGATTTTCATGCAAGGTAAGTTTTTACGTTTCGAATACGTATAATAATAGTCGAATAATCGCTCGTAATCAGAATATACACTACATACATATTGTGTTTACATTTTGCCTTCCTAAATGTACACGTGCTATACCTATATGTATATGGAAGGTTTCTGACTGTATAGTTTAGTATACGTGTACGAGGAATTCAACAGATTATTCACACTTATAGAGGGTGTACACAAAATTAAAAATAGAAGTTTGGAGTCACACCTCTGTAATAAATTTTGTTTCGTTCTTTGGATCACGTATAATAGGCGAGAAAATTTTCCAACACTCGAAAATGGTCTTATTACGACACGGTTTTAAACACGAATTCATTTTTTTTCATGGAAATTTAACATGGGAAAAATGGACGAACAATAGTCACTGATGATTAAGCAATAGCAAGCTCTTAAAGGTGCTAACAAATATTCCACAGAAAATCGAAAAAATCACCAAAACTAAGCGATTTCTCCCAAATCTACGTAATCTTTACGATTTTGATAATTTTTCGCGATTTTCAAATGCTCGTCACTTTGTGCAGAACCGATCGATTTTAACTATCTTTAGTTTAAATTAAAGCGCTTTTCTTGTACTTTAATCTTTTTTTTTATCGAATATTTGTTGGCCGCTTATAAGAGCTTGTTATTGGCTAATCATCAGTGACTACTTATCGTCCATTTTTCACATGTTAACTATGTTTCACATCTCCTTGTTAGTACTGCATTTTTCGCACTAATATTTTTATAGTGCTATCACAATTTATACTTGTTCATTTATAACAGTTGAAGTTTCATATTCTTCGAAATTGTCTTTGATTTCCTTCCAATTTGGATTGCAACTCGTTGTTAAAAACAAATCAGGTTTTCTATAACGGTTAACGGTAGTCATTGAATCAATATAGTTTCGTTTTAAAAAACGTGGACTACTGATAAAAGTTGATGGTTAAAGAAACATTTTGCCAATTTTTCATAAATAATTCATTACTTCTTTGTAACATTCAGTTTGTAAAACACTTTGATTTTTTTCTTAAAAAATATAATCGAGAACTTTCAACCTTTTACAAATGGAACTATTTTTTCCTGTAGAGATACTTTTTCTAAATTTAAATATGGATTAAATCCTTTTGTTACACTATGCCTAAAATTATAAAATTGTAAATTGGAAATTTTATTTTTAGCCACATTACATTTTATATTGGTCATCCAGACAAACCTTCCATTTGGATAAATAAGTGCAGATGTCATAAGATCGGTGCGGTGACTTATAGGAGGAATACTGATTGCTTTATCTTATTTTGAATACACGACGATATTTTGTTCTATTGGTGATTTATCATCTTTCCTAATAAAACTCATTGCAACCTCATTACAAGTAGCTTCATTATATACATTTTTGTCTAATTTTCCATATTTTTTTTATTGCCATGGTGACTATTATTTGCTTACAACTAGTCAAAACACATCGTTCAGATTCTTTTCTTTTTCTACTTCACTCATATCATTTTCTATGCTTGAAAATACGGATAAACTTCTCTCAGTAATTCATCTAATTGACTCAACAATTCTAATTTTGCACCTGAATTGCACTTCTTACTTCTCCGTTGCAACATTGCTATTTCATTATCTAAGAGATATAATTGCCCCTATTTTCGTGCTTTTTATTTCCATTGGGACGTAAAGGATAAACATTATGATAGGTATATTTGTCCACAAATTCTGATTATCTGCGGACCATTGCCGGATAATTTTTCAAAATTATCTCCAAAAATATGCTAAAGAATTATTATACCTATGATTGAATTGGTATACCTACCAATTGCTTTTTTGGAAATTGATACTATATGCTGATGATCCTGTAGCTAGCATTTCAACTGTTCTGGATAAGCAGGATTTTCCAGTAAAATTACTTTTCCCTCATGACATAAATTTGAAAATTTCTTGTTTTTAGTATATTCAAGGGAAAAATGTTGAGCATTACAATAATTACAAATTTTAGTTATTCAACCTAAGTAATTTTCAATGATCTAATCCTTATTGAATTCTATGTTTCCTATTTAATAAAATTCACATTTTATTAAATTTTTATGCATAAATTCTACATGTATTTAATTGTTTTTCATCTTCGTACTTTCTCTAAAACTTATTCAAAACGTTATTTCTAACATTGCATTCAATCCAATATATAAAATATTTAAGACCAAGCGAGCGTTAGCGAGTGAGATTATTTTCGCTAGTATTGAAATTACGTCGAAATGAAACCATAACATCAACTACACCATACTTTCTCTAGATTCGTCCAGACGAGCTACACGTCCGGCACCTGCCACAAGGGCCGCGAGACCGAGTGCATCGGTGGCCTGGGCCGCATCGTCACCGCCACCCGGGATCTCCTCAAGGAACGACCAAATGCCATTTTCCTGAACGCCGGTGACCACTATCAGGGCACGCTGTGGTACAACGTGCACAAATGGAACGCGACGTCGTATTTTATGAACAAGCTGCCCCATGATGTTATGGTAAGCTGAGGAAAGTACAGATGAAATTAAAAAGAAATTGGTAAAGGTTCGGTGTTCTTTGATTATTGATAGTCGTCTATTTATGTTGACATGAGAATACACACAATTATATGTATTTGTCTTGATTGGTCAATATAAAATTGACGAATCGTGCCTCTTGAAGTATATAAGTACTATAATCTTGTGACAAGTGACCTAAAAAATGCGTCGATTTGTAAAACAAGGTAGGTATAATAAAGCGATTATCAAAAATATGTACACGTTCAAGTATGAGATAATGTATGGTTAAGCTTTTCTAATGACTACTTATCCTCTTTTATCATTTATCGCAACCTTAATCTGTTTAATCTCGATATCACTTTCTCCAGTAAATTTTGTTAATAAAACTTTTAATGTACTGTTATTTTGTTAAGTTGGTATGTTATTTGTTATGTTGGTACACGAAAATTCCATATTCCTTAAGGGGGATCATAGACCTATAGTAGGCATATATTATAAGTAGGCACAAATTTCCAACTCTTAGATCCATAGCTGCATGAATTTCAAGTATTTGAAGCCCCGTCCCATGAAAATTTGTCCAATACTTTTTTCAAAAAGCTACGCCAAATCAAGAATCTTGGCAATACAATCTTTGAGTAATATTGGTCTACAGATTATATCTCTGAAAAGCTATCGATAATGCAACCAAATCGAACTATTGCACTGGTACATTATATTACAGCCAATTTGACATTCAAAATTCGGTTTTATTGTTACAGACAATTGGAAACCACGATTTCGACGATGGCATCGAAGGACTCATTCCTTTCCTCGAGCGTGCCAACTCACCAGTTGTTGTAACGAACATCGACGCTACCGAAGAACCATCTATTAAGGTAAAATTAGATTTTCTACTAAAGACGTATATATGTTTATTTTCCTGGAACCAAATAATATGGAATGTTAATTGCATAAAAGGCAATAGAAACTTCTACCACTATCATTAAAAATTATCATGTACATTTCAAGGGATATTACAAAAACAGCACAGTCATCCAACGAGGCAACCAGACGATCGGTGTAATCGGCGTGATCCTCCACTCCACGAACGTAAGTCCTGCACTTTAACTACTTCAAAATTATTCGATAGAAAAATGACTCATGTTAAACAATATATACGTAGACTCTGTCTGACACCGGAAAATTGCGGTTCTTGGATGAAGTCGAATCGGTCAATGCCGAGGCCACGAGGCTGAAGGCCAGAGGCGTCGATGTCATCATTGTCCTAAGTCATTGCGGACTGAGAGTGGACAGGGTTATGGCCGCTAATTGCCCCGAAATTGATGTTATTGTGGGTGGACACAGCCACACCTTTTTATACTCGGGTAAATGAACAATTCTGCAATATGTTTTAATAATCGTATCTGTGGCTTACAGGAATAAGCACATATCTCCGCTTTTCATGATTTAGGTTTTAAGTTTCGCAACAGTGTATAAAATCAAGACAACTGAGATTAAATGCAATATTGCATCTATGAATACTAATCTAAATAATATAGATTTCTTACCATAGTAACTAGACCTAATAGCGTTCATGTTTTAGAAAACAACTTTCACTTATATGGTTTTTCCGGGAGTTATTCTAAAAAAATGATGATTTATGGTTTTATTCCGGGAACATGTTGAAAAAAGGAGTTATAGCGCTTTTCCTTTTGTTTATTTAAGACAACGAGTGCAGTTTAAAAATTTATGTCATGATTACGTGATAGATAACTGTTAGAAGATAAGAAGTAAGGCATAAAACCTATTTTAAAAAACATTTCACAATTATATGGTTTTTCCGGGAAGCCGCAGAATTTATATTTGATGGTTCACGCCGACAGTTTAAAATAATAATATTAATAATAGGCCTGGAAATTATTTTGATATAATAGAAAACATATTACAATTCGACTGAATGATTTCAGGTAAGCCACCGTTCATTGACGACCCCGAAGATGAATATCCAGTAGTAGTGAAGCAAGGCAAAGGCGATGGACAGGACAGGACAGTGCTCATAGTGCAAGCTGCAGCTTATACAAAGTAATGTTTTCTTCATCGATAATACTATAAAGCTTTATATTTAAAACGTCAGTTTAAATTTAATAACGATTGAAACCATCATTACAGATATTTAGGTAATTTGACAGTTTGGTTCGATTCCTACGGTGAAGTGGCTGATTGGGAAGGTAATCCCATTCTACTAGATAACTCTATTCAGGAAGGTAAGACTGATAATGATTAGTTTGTAGATGTAAGATATAAATTTCGAGGAGTATTTTGGCTGATTATATCACAGTAAAATCTCGTTTTAATATTTTTACGATAATCCATTGTAGTATTATAATTAACATTCAAATAAACTTTAGAGAGTGATATTAAATATACACCGTTTATGACATCTGTTTTACATAATTATCTCATCACTTCAACAACTCTTCATTATGAAAAATAATCAATTTCCTCATGCATATAAACGCTATGAGGATTCGTGATGCATAAATTTAATCCAACGTTTGACAAACTTAATTACCCAACATCACAATCCTGTTCGTACAATACTTGACACCTACGCCAAAAATCCATGCAAAATCATTTTTCTACTTTACACACGTGTTTCAACGAACGAAATTTATTTTATCAAAATATTGATCGCAAAACTTGAACGCCCGCAGATCCAGCCATCTTGGCGGAGCTCGAACCCTGGGCGGAAGCCGTCGAGCGAATCGGCAACGAAGTCGTAGGCGAGACGAAGACTTTCCTGAACAGCTCTTGCTATGTTGGCGAGTGCAACTTGGCTAATGTCATTACCGACGCCATGGTCTATGCCGTACGTATCTGAATTATTAGTGAGGTTTGAAGATTGATTTGGCTTCGAGTTAGATAATTGTTATCTTTTTTTTTCATTTATTTATTTTAAGTTGCATTTGTAACTGTATGCTACAGATAACTAAAATTACTTATGATAAAAACATATGACCACTTTAAACCAAAATTAGTAGTAGTAAAAAATTATTATTACTTTACGTAAGAGAATTCAAGTTTATGTATTTTTCACAATAACTTTACACATATCAATTTCTTAAACAACACGTCTTCTCTTATTCTTGTATTCTGCAAATATACATACCATTACACATAATCATTCCATACTTCTACAGTACAGAGATAAGGCGGAAAACCCGAACCACTGGACCTACGCGGCAATAAGCTGCATGAATGCGGGCGGCGTGCGCAACAGCATCCCCGAAGGTACAATCACTTACGGCGACGTGGCCACCGTGCAGCCGTTCGAGAACACCTGGGATGTCGTTGAAATGCTTGGCAGCGATCTATACAAGGTAAGTGTATAGTATAAAAGTGATTGATGAATGGTTGTTTCGATCGGCAAAAGGAATCGTTCGTTCTCTTGCAAGAAGAATGGTGTTGCATCATTATATTTAATCAAGTGTAAGCTAAATGATATTGCCAAAACTAAGAATAGATGTGAAGAAAATTTATCAAAACTCAATTAGTCGATCAGTGACTTTTTTACGAATTATAATAAATAGTTCATTACTAACAAAAGCGATTCCTCTTCCTGATTTAATATGATCAACCTGTGTATGTCTAATTACATTGTTATCGTCGCTCGCACAGGTCTTGGAGGAATCAGTGGCTAAGAGCTCGAAGAAGGAGCGGTTCGTCGGTGTCGGTTTTCTGCACTGGTCGGGCATCAGGGTCGCCTACAATCTCACCGCACCGGCCTTCTCCCGTATCGTTGACTTGCACATCAGGTATGCCCATCATATTACACATGTATTGCATTAGATAGACGGAAATTTAAAGTCATGGATAAACTGCGGTGTTTTGTTTTGTTTCTTTGCTAAGGAATTTAGATTTTCTTTTGTTATTTATGTCAGAGTAATATTGTGGAGAAAATTTAAATTCGAATGAATTATCGTTACGAAAAGTGGAAATCCATGTGTTTAAAAATATATTTCGAAGTAGATTTTTTCCAGTTGAACTTTTACATTTTAAGTTAACCTTACAGAAGAATTTTATACTATTTTCATTAGCAATGAGAGCTTCCCATCTCCGGATCATGGATGTGGCTGAAACTTCAGGATGATATTTTTTGAGCCAAAAAACTAAACCCCTGTCTTAGGATTTTGTCCATTGGGCTCTAGGGACAAACGTGGAGTAGTTTTTCGAAATATCTGAGGGAGATAGGTGTCCACGGAGACTGAAATAAGTCGGCCACTAAAAGTATAAGCATACAAAATAAACAGAAAATAGATAGACAAAGACGTAATTGAAGCTCTGATTTGCTTAAAAATATTGAATTCTGATAAAGTAAAGCAATCGAAGGCAGCGCAAGAAAATCATTTTAAAAAATCACCCTAAAAATCGTTAGAAGAAAGATCAATTTTTAATCATTTTCTTACACTGTCTTTGGTTGCTTAAATTAATGCTTTGTCTGTCTAGTTTCTGTTTATTTTTGTATGCTTCTTCTGGCACTTTTAGTTATCGAATTATTTAAATTTGCGTATAACATCTATTTCCCCTATAGCCACATCCGTGATCCGGAGATAAGAAGCTGTCCGTCTAAGCACAATTAACGTAAATGTTTCAAATTCATTTATTCCGCATTAAATCTCACCAACAGATGCCAAGCCTGTCCCATTCCCGAGTACAAACCCCTGCGCCCCGCGGATTGGTACCGTCTGATCGTGCCGACCTTCATTCTCAAAGGCGGCGACAACATCCAGACGATCTTCAAGAAGCACCGAAACCGCCGCGCCGGCGAGATCGACATCGGCCTCCTTATCAACTACATCAAAAACGTTTCACCGCTTGACTACGTGAACGATCAGAGGCTGCAGTTGCTCGGCGAGTGGCAGGGGCAGTGAAATTTTAATTTTTAGAACTATATGTATAAACAGTGAATTTTTGTATGTGATTATTAGAATTAGTCTGAGTGAACGTCGATGCTGTCGGTGTCTTTGTGAGATTTGTACTGAGATTATTAATAATGACGATGTTGATAAATCGGTATTTACAGTTTTAGTGATTGTTGATTTTCTAATCGTATCCTGTGAAAAAATTACTTTTTATTTTTAAGCATATTTTAGACATATCTTCAAATCCATCATTAAACTAAAATTAAAAAAAGAAATTTACGAAAAAAAAATAATTGCTAATTTCGGTTTTTATATACTCATCTGTTATGAGTATGTGTATGTGTGTGTATATGGGCGTAAATTTACCGAAAGTATACTTTTGGTCGATGAAGGTAAGTATATCGAAAACCAACCAATCAGAAACTTTTAAAATAGGTCATAAAAAAAAATACTGACACATTCTACAAATAAAATACCAACTTCTTTCCAATCAATGTTCTATCCAAAAAGTTTCAAGATTTTGAATAAAAATAAAAAAAAACGATTATCAATAAAATTTCAAATTCATTTTTTTACCGATTTTTTTTTCTTTGTCTCTCTGTATGTGTGTGTGTGTGTGTGTGTCAAAGTATGTGTGTGTGTGTGTGTCAATTATGTTGCCACCAATTTTATTACCGAAAATTTCTTTCCGTGTATATATATAATATATGGTACGGTTGAAAGAAAAATGCTATAGTATATGCACGGCGGAAGAAAAATGTATAGTATATGAATCGTATGGAGAATTTTAGAAATAAGAGGAAACCAGAAATAAAATTTTTCATTATTTAATATCTCTAATACGAGAACATATTTTTACATGAAACTTATTTTGCAAGATAGTATAACAATAATAAACATGTTGTTATTTTTTTTACTTAATATAAAAGCATTGAAAAATTGCAGTAAATATTTCAATTTCTCGGACACCCATTTCAAAGTATATCATCATCGCTTGGTCGTCCTAAGGCTCTTCTATACTTGCCTTCGGAGCGCTCCCGGCGCTCCTTAATAAAATTTAATTCATTCTATTTTTCATTTAATAGAATTTTGGAATTTACAATTTCTGCAAACACCAATATCTCCACATTTAAGTGCTCTCTCAAATTGTCCACTGCAAATTGTTAATTTAGTATTTTATTTACAAAAAGCACTCTAATTTGGATGATATTATAAATAATAAATAATACATCAATTAAAATAAATGAAAACAAATAATTTGAAAATCACAGTGTGAACACGAAAGAATGCAAGACGAACAAATCATGAGACTCTTAATTGTGATACAGCATCTCGCGCTCTCCTCCACCCTCTGATAGAATCAGTACATCGAGTATGATTGCGACATCCAGTAGTAGTATAGAACTTCTCATCTCCCGACTTATTGAAGGAAATAGATGTAATCACAAGCTTGCTGCGTTTACTGCCATTCGAGTATGTGTCTCGTTGGATGACTTAGTCTCCATTTAACCGATTGCCATAAAAAGAGCCACAGGGCAGCTCTGCTATAACTATAGTGATACTTACCCGCCACCTTCATTGTGCCACGGGTGGGACTGGACACTCTAAGTCGAATTTCTCAAACTACGCAAGGAAGTGACAGAGTCAACTACACGAGTACCTACGGACGCGAACTACAACCGTCACAAGACGGCCCTGCACAATAACAGCATCTTTTGGAAGGAACTGCATAGCCTGGGACTACTGACTAATTTGTCTGATGGCCTGGATGGGCTCTTATAAGAGGAGGGTCCTAATCACTTAGCGGTCGCCTGTTGTCTCTCCTTCTGAATCATTTGACAAAATTATATAATTTCGTATCCGTATAGAGGATGATTCCATCGCGTGTCTCTTTCTGTTCTAAAACTAACAGACGACATCAGATTTAGCTTTGACAAACGACTCATAACAATCGCGTTCTTGCCGGCTTTAGTAAAGCGTTTTTTTCTTCGTAAGGGTATCGGCCTCAGGCAACGTTCCTAAGTAAAGCGTAAGACACCATCTCACCTATGACACACTTACCTAAACTAAACATCATGGGCCTATCTCGCTAGGCTCTTTATTCAACTCATATTTAGCAGGTAGAAGACAACAAGTTTTGCATATGAACGAGATCTCGGATTGATTTGCAACAGTAGCATGTAGCATGTGTCATGTTCTCTATGCCGATAAACTTTAGATTTATCCGCAGATTCCAAACGATGATCTAGAGCAGAATCCGATTTTAGGCTCAATCCAGGTAAGACGTAAGCTATTTTCTTCGCAACCATGGTCATAGCTAATCCTCTTGTAATCAGAAACCTACCTGAGATTAAGTTTAGCTCGAAAACCTTCTTTCGTTTCTCAGAATTAATGACGAGCATGGGAGAGGTGTTGGATCGGAATCATCTCTATGATTATCTTACCATCAAGATCTCTGCGCTTTTTCTGATCTTGTACTACTGAATATAACTTCTCCATTTTTTCAACAATGTTTTGAACGTAAATAACACTTTCTAAATGGAATAGAAATATTGCCTTGAAAATGAATGTACATTCGATGGTATTTTATTTATTTAAAACGTCGACGGATATTAATTGAATTTTTTTCTTAATCCAAATCATTATCAGTTCTCCTATAAAAGCTAAAATTGAAAAAATATAACCAATTATCGCGATTGACAGCAGTTGCATTATTATAGTCGGTTTTTTGTCACCCTTGCCAACTTTTTTCAAGGTTCTGATTTCTTCCCGCGTATAAACTAGCTCAGTCTTGTACCACTTTTCTATCAATCCAGCCTCGGTCAAATACTGCGCCACCTGTTCAAATCTCGCTGCATACTTTATTTTGTAATTGAATAGTATTGACGACCACATCTCAACAGCAACTTCCTTCATAACGATTATTTTCTCTTCTCCACTCGGTAATTGAGATAGTAAATATCTTTTGGCTGAAACTGAACTCATTATACATGAAACATTTTTATGGGATTTGAAGACTATATTATCGACGCAAATCTTGTCAATGTCTTCTGTTCTGTGTAGGACATCCGTAGAATTGTACGTCTTATTACTCCAGATTATATAGGTATGACGTATCTTCTGCGGTAGCATCGCCTTTTCGGCGAGGCCTTGAATCAGAGGATTGTCCGTCTCCTTCAGAAGCAAACGATGGTAGTTGTCCGTCATTAAGGTGAGTTTTGCCGATGCCAAGTCTTCCCAGGATCCTAATCTAATTTCGCTGTAAAGATCCATTTGAATATCCAATAACTGATCCATGATGATCATCGAGTATACGACAGATATGACGAGAAGGCTGCTCATAACGAGCCTCTCAGTCGTGGATTTGGGATACGAGTATACACTCATACCGAATATAACGTACCAAATATTTTCAGCACCCCAGATACTGGACTGAAATTTCATTAAACGGACAAAAATCTTTACCGCTAAGCCCATGAGCACAGTTGCAATGAAAAGCGTGACAAAATTTTTCGAAAACGTCACATGTTGTGTATGTAGAATGGGTACAAGGGCAACAATGGGATCATGACGCCGCATATGAGCGAAACGAATTGATTGGAATTGTTCTTCAAAATATTTGTCAAGGATAGACAACTGTCGTGGATTGGGCTGCTTATAAAAGTTCCCCATTACGTCGATTGTCCCCTCTGTTAACATAATAAACCCGAATTGTATTATGCAGCTGTCATTATATTCGAGCCTCGGCACTCCCCTGTAGCCGAAATAGTATTGCCAGGTAAAATTACTAGATTCGGCAATCGCATTCAGAATAAGAGCTTGTGGACCAGATATCGAATTCGGAACGACACAGCCTTGGTGGTCAACCGTAAAGTTTAGGACAGGAGGCGTACTCTGAACTGCTAATCTTAGATTGCGACCATTCAGGTTTTTAATCACCTTTGGAAAGATTTCTGTAATTTCTCGGATATATTGGATGGTATGCCTTTGGCCATCATGAGAGTGTAATCGAGCGATACCTGTACTTTTCGACTGTAGAATTGAAACCTTAGAATTGTTGTTCTTCATAACGATTTCTAACATTTTTATTTGTTTAATCTCTCCTGGGCTCGTAATCTCTGTATGTACGGAACTAAAAGCTCTCATCATAACTTGTTCAGCTTCGGATTCCTCGCGAAATAGAAGCAGGATGAAATTTGGTGCATCTCTTGAAAACTCAAAAAGCGAATAGATCTCGCCTATATTCTGTGATATCATATCTGACTCGGTTTGTTTTGGAATTGCTCTTAGGTAAATAATTAAAGTAGATCTTGGGACGTATAGCTTAAGAAAGCGAGACACAGAACGGTAAAATCGTTTATTATAACTGAGAGTATAAGTTGGATAATTTTTTCCGATTTGTAAAGTGAATTCTTTAATTTGCTCTATATAAGAACCAACGTTTTTGTCTACTATGAACATAACTTGATCAAAATGAGAATAATTCATCAAACAATTTACAAACTCACTTGGCCATTCTACGTAAGATTCTGATAAAGAAACTGTTACGGTTGAAAACAAGAAAGCTCCTTGAATTAGGCTTAGCGAGTTCATATTTTTATAGTATAATACCTACTAAAACATCAACTCACTTGGATTCTTAACAAAGCGGCACATATAGTTAATTACTTGTTTCTAATAATTGTCGTCAAAGAGCACATAGTAAAGTAATTCAGTTTTTACAACAAGAGAAACAGTTTAGTCAAATAAGAATTAATATTTAATTCTAAAAATTATATTTTATTTACTTATAAAAGCTGAATACTCAAATGATTGAAAATTAAAAAATCATTCCTTTCTAATATGGGCAATCATTCGCTTGGGCAAAAATTACCACTCATGTGGGAATCACTTCCGCGCACGAGTTGCGCATAGTATTTCAATCTGATTAACAATACTTTCAATCGTCATTAACCAAAAAGAAACACTGCTGTCTAATGACACACTATTAAAATATAATAATAATCGATTGATTTTTTTAAATTCATCTTTAGAAAAATAAAAAGAAAATAACAAACACATATTTTATATATGTATATATATGATGGCAAGATAACTTTATTACATAACATACAAATTTGACTATAAAAATAAATACAGGTTTATCAAGTTCAATTTCATGACAATTTTGATTTATTTTCAATATAAAGAATTTATCATATATAATTAAACATTTATTATATTAGCGTTAGTAATAAAATAAAAATTTTGATTGAAGAAATTTACCTAACAGATGGTACTGTTCATTCTCCACTATTTAATCTGCTCACACCATATATTCTCGCCACGTAATATACAATAATTCACAATTCAATCTTATAATAAACATTAAAAGTTTAAGACTCGTAAACAAAAACCATTAACTGGAAAAATAATAATATCTGTGCTGATAAAAACACGAATAATTATTAAATTTTACATATAAAAACACAATAATGTAACAAATAATAAATTAAATGAAAATGTTAGAGATTCTTTTTAACATCGAAATATCTAGCGAAATGTTCATTTCGATTTTATTTTGTCAAAGTAGATAAATAGATTCATGAGTATTATCAATCATATCCAAATTTTAATACTTAAATTAATCAGGTTTCGTTAGGTTTACATTAAAAATTTATGGCATTTCCAAAGGACTCCAATCTTTTATCGCAAAAATTACTATAGAGTTTTGATTTTTATTACTTCTAAATATAAATTTTGTTCGGCTTTTGTTTTGCAAAATAGAATTTCCCTTCCTATTTGTACAGAGTTAGTTCCTTACATTCAATATTTTACAAGAGTATTTATAAAAATATATTTATAAATTTTACAATAAAACTAGAACGTCTAATGACTATTCGAATATCTTGGATCATGTAAGTTTTATGACAAACGACTTGTGTCAGACAGAATCGGAATTACTTGTCTGTCAATCCTCCTCAACTGTACATAAAACAACAACTGGGCTCACACAGTCTTATTTTACACCTTTTACGTCATTAACAAAAAAAAATATCATTCTGCAAGACATGGAATGTTAAAAGATCTATTTTTAATTGAACAAATATCCTGCAACATTAACAATATCTTCCACTTCAAGAGCTATGACTTAATCCACCAAGAGTCTCTCGCTCGACAGGTAAAATCGTAGACTAAAGCCTTCAGCGGACGAGCAGTCCGTTGCGTTGTCGGTCGAGCAGCAAGGATGCCTCGCACATGATCTTGGCGCTGGTACGCACGAGGAACAGCAGGTGGTGCTCGTCGGTGACGGTCAGCTGGGAACGACTGGCGCGCACCAGGGCGTGCAGCACCGTCGCTCGTTCGAGGTCCAGCCAGCGTTGCAAGGCGGTTTCACGTTCGCGGGGACCACCGAGAGTCGCGTCTGCCGGGCCCCATAACGAGAACTCAAGGACGGATTTCACCTGTAATCAAAAGAGGTGAGTTATGAGATTTGTTCAGGGTTTTCGGGTTTAAATAGTAAGAGTCACTTTTTGATAAAATGTTGATTCAAAGCTTAGCTATTTAAAAGAGTCTAAAATACCAACAAATTTTAAAAACTAATTTTAATTTTTAAATGAAGAATATTGTTTATGATTATCATAGTTGTTTCGTAACTAGTTGCTTATTCCAGGAAAAAGTTTGGACAAGCGTCACTCTACGAAATTATTTGTGATTCAAATCTACTACAACTGGAATAGATCAACAATAACAACTTACTTAAATAAAAATTTCAACTTTATATTTGTTAGATTCGTTTTCATTCAAGCTCAACTCCGATGAATATAAAACAAATCGACGCAACTTGCTTGTATTATCAACAAACTTAAATCTCACCTGGGACAACGTGACTGCCTTCTCACGGCCAAGGAGTTCGCGTATGAGAGGCAGCCGCCTGTCGAGCCTCAGCTCGCTGAGGGCGTTGAGCGCGCACTGGCATAGCGAGACGTATCGCGTCTCGTCGACGCCGTTGACACTGCCGCAGTGGCTCTCGCAGCTGTCGATGTTCAGCCTGTGGACAAAATGGAAATTTCGTCATTTTAATGCAAACCTTTTATTTTTTTCTCATTTTTGTTATTCGCGTATAAAGTACTTATATTGTGTATTGGTTACAACAGGTTTTAATGAAAAATCAAAGAAGGATTAAAAAATTATATAATTGCTTAGACGTACCCTTGGAACAAATACAGCCTGTGATTCGGCTCCTTATCCTCGCGGCACAGCACGACGCTGCTGAGGTCGCCGGGCGCCTCCTCGATGCCTTGTGCCTGCAAGCTTTTCAGGGCGCTGACGAGCTGTAGAAGGACGAAGGAGGACTCCCTCAGCGCGCTGTCGTCCTTGCCGGAGTCAACGGACATGAGCTCCGCGAACGACTTCAGGGTGTTGACGTGCAGTCGTGGCAGCACCGATATCGTCGCTAAAACATCGAATCGCACGTTAAGTATGATTACAATTAAATATGCAAGTATCGTCGTACCATTGATGATTAATTATACCTTCAGAGTTCTTCCGGCCAAGCGAGTGGCTGGTGTCGGCGACATCCTTCGGCACCGTGTCGATGAACTCGACGATGGGCACCAGGTAGAACTCCCTGCGCGACACGTGGGCACTCGGCTCGAAGGACACGCACAACGTGACCGTCTGCTCGTTCCACACGCCGGAGAAGAAGACGCGCCTGCCAATGGCTACGGCTGACGTGCGCTCGATGCTGAAGTCACTGAATCGCAGGTTGGCTGTTTTAAGGGCGCGGAGGTTCGCCGGTATCGGTAACGTCTGGTTTGTCTGCAAATCACAAATTTTATACTCGATTTAGAATGTTTATTCTATTTAGAATGTATTCTATACAACTCGTCGAGGGTTCGTACCTGTTCGAGGAACTGGGCGAGGGCTTCGTGATTGGCTACGATGACAGCGCCGTAATTGTCCTCCAAGCTACGATGAACGATGCTTCGTCCTCTTCGGTGCCTAAGTCTCCCGATTCGAGACTCCTCGTCCTTCTTCCACTCCTGGCCGTCTTCCGACTTCAAATGACAAAATTGCAAATTACTTCAATCATAAAACGACAATCTATCTCATTTAAAAGAGCAGCACCCACCTCGTCACCGTTGTAGCAGCTGAACGGCGAGTAGATCTCGCTCTCGGCCTCGCTGGCGCAGTAGGGTAGCGAGCTCGACCTCGTGTACAGTCCCTGCTGGAACTTCATCTCCGTCGTGTTGTTAGACTCGAGTGCGCCGCTGTCTGATTGACGTTTCGTGATCGGATGGTTGATCGCGATGCTGCCCTGGCGAAGCTCCAAACTTGAGTCGTCGAAGTCTGTCGAGCTTGATAGGCATTCGAACGCTTGACTCTCGCTTGATACCT
>JAPYZP010001166.1:0-26788 GCA_030522985.1 Torymus sinensis | reverse complement strand
TGAACTACAAGACATAACGGAGAAATCCTTTACGCATGCATTAAAAGAAGTTCTCAGAAACCCAATCTATATGTAAGTGGTGAAACGCATATGAATTGTCATTGTTATAAATTAATTTATTTGACGCAAACGATGCTGTGACGTATTCTTTTTGTAGGAAAACGGTTGAAAAAGTCAGCAGTGAATTCAGAGACCGGCCATTAACTCCAATTCAAACGGCGTCATTTTGGATAGAATACGTAGTTCGTCATGGTAAAGACTCCCTTAGATCTCCCACAGTAGATATGCCTTGGTGGCAAGTGTCGCTTTTGGATATATATGCTTTCATTGCATTTATAATACTTTTCGGACTGTACGTCACCATTACAATTTTTAAAATAATAAGCCGATTAATTATAATAAAAAATACAGATTCAAAAGTAAAGAAAAATTAAGGCGGTCAGACGTCTTCAAAATGACGGAAAATAGATTTTTTTACATATTTCACTTGAAAATCGCTTGTAGAATATGTCTCAATTTGTTTTAAGTATTATTTATTTTTCTTCTAAAAATATACTCAAAAACCGATAAAGCTTTGTATACTGCGACGGACCCTAAGCTTGAACCAGGGTCGCTGACTCTCTTAAAGAGAAAGCTTTGAACGGTGAAATTTTTCGACTCCAAGATTTCGATAATTTTTATATTTCAGAGCTCCCTGAGTCGAAATATGCGTTTTATGGAAAATGTCTGTGTACATAAATATATTTATATATGTATGGGTGTATGTATGTCTGTAATCAATTTGTCCGCAGCATAACTAGAAATTGTCAATAGATATCAAGTTCATCTTTAGCAGGTATAGAAAATTCATTTTGAAGTTGTGCAAGTTCAATTATATAGTTGATTTGATAATATTAAGTATTTAAAAAATAAAAAGAAAAATATGGAAATATCGAAAATATTTGTTTCTTCGTCGTTTGGAAGTAGATCCATTTTCTCAAAGGTCTTGAAATTTCTTATCTATCGATATTTTTTTTCTGCTGAATTGGATAATATTCAGTCGGTTAAAAAAATAAAGTAAAATATATAAAGAATGCTAATCACAATATACTATGCGTTCTTTCATAGTTTGATAAATTATGGAATAATTGCCTGGAGCGGAGCATACAAAAACAGTATACGCCCTTCTACAAAAAATACAATCATGAATATTGAAATTGGTAAGTAAAAACCACTGCCTATCTTTCCCATGAAATGTAAATAAACTATTTACGCTTGAACCTCTATCATACAAAGATTTGGCAGCAAATGTAAAAAAAATCGCTGCCAATTCATTAGCACGTGGTTTCCTCAAACTTAATTTAGTGATTCCTTTAATTAATTTTTAATGCCAAAATTTAAAATTATTATACTAATTTATGACACAATTCTAATTAGAATCATTAATTTATTAAGACTAAAAAGTATTCATTTTTAAATTATGTATAAAATATGAATAAAATACAGGTGTGATATAATTTTCAAATTTTATGTATAAAAAATTAATTTTTATTTTTTTTATTTTATTTTATTTAGAATAAATGGGAGTTACCCCTTGGTTAGTACAATAATATGTATAATATTATATGAAATGTAAAAAATGTATAAAAGGTGACGCAGTGAACAAAGGACGTAAAGATACGGTCTATGATGTACGTTTGATTAGTAATGTTTCAGTATGTGTGGCTTTATAAATTGTTGGAATTAATAAAATAATTTATTATAATATTAAATTTAAAACTTTTTAAAATTACTAAATAACATTTACTTCAAATCATAATATACAGACAAATATCATTATATTTGCCTCGGTAGGGCTTAATTTTGTAAATTTACTATGTAAATTTAAAACTATGTAAATTTATTTCTGGTTCATAAATAAATACAGAAATATTTTCTTGATGAAATTTTATACTTATATTACCTACATATACTACATGCATTGATAGAAAGAATGGTCTGAGAGAAATACGCGATTTATTTGCAAAGAAATTGTTTCATTTTGTTTGATTCAATTGAACATTCTTTAAGAGTTTAGGAATAAACCTAAAAAATCGCTATGTTATACTGCTGAAATCAATAAGATTAGGAGAGCGCGCAGAATGTGCCCGAAACTCGCTTGTTGTATATACACCGCAGCAAAACAAGCAAGCGTTGCTCCGTGACGTATACCTGCGAGACTGGGATTTTTCGTAGCATTCTGTTGGATTCAAGTATTAATGCTCTCTCACCTAATTACCTATATATTAACGGGGTGGCATCTTATTAAAAATAAAATACGTAAAATCACAAAAAATCAAGAGAACACTCCGCTGCGGTTTTGAACGTTCTATGACCCATTAAAAGTTTGAAGTCAAAATATTAAGTGGTTTTTGCAAAAACTTTGAACGAAACCAAATTTCGTTTCGATATTTTAGTTAATTTTTAATTTTTAGTTATAAGTGGTATTTGGTACGACCTGGTTTTGTCAACGATTTTTTAAGTTTTTCACAGAAATAGTCACTCTCGTGTATTTTATTTTCTAGTCAACTAAATTTTCTAGTTTTCTGTGATATCAAAAGGCGCGGCAATTAATTCTAGTCTTTAATTTACTATTCAATATTATTAGCTTTTAAGTATTCTTAGCGTTTAAAAAAAGCCGCTGCCAATTCATTGGCACTTAGCTTCTTCAAACTTAATTTTGTTATTCTATTGTTTAAACTATTAAATTTAAAAATAAATATTATATTACACACCAAGGGAGGTAAAGAGTTGGCCAGTCCAGAGCACGTGTAAATTGTCGCCCGAGCCGAAGGCGCGGGTGGCAAACATGTGCTCTTGTGTGGCCCTCTTTATCCCCATGTTGAGTATACGATTTTTCACCATACCCGGGCCGAAAATAATACGTTCGCATTTCGGAGCCGGGAGCGAAAGTGGTACTTTCGGCCAGGGTATGGTGAAAAATCGTATACTCAACATGGGGATAAAGAGGGCAAGTTACACGAGCTCTGGACTGGCCAACTCTTTACCTCCTTTATTGTGTAATATACTATTTCTCAATTCAGGCATGAAATAGGAGCTTTTTCACGTCTGAAAGTAGAAGACAAAATTTCGCATTTCGAGCGGATTTTGTAAAAGTGGTGAGAAATATCCATTTCTCGCCTGTTTTAGGTGAGAAATGAAAAACTAGTGAGAAATGGCCATTTCTCACCTGTTTTAGGTAAGAAATGGCCATTTCTCACTTGTTTTAGGCGAGAAATGAAAATTTCAACTGCGTGGTATACGACTCGAAATGCCCAATCCTCTCTCCGACCCACACATGTCAAAAAGGCCCTCATGCCTTCGTTAAAAAAAATACGGCGTGTCACACGGGAAGAAAGCTCTTTTTTTTTGTTTTAGCTCATTTTCTCCTCTTGTTGCACAATGTACCATTTTATTTTTAATTTTTGTGAAGTAATAAATATTAGAAGTAGAAAATTGATGTTCTAATTTATTGTATATAAATGTGGAACTCATGCAAATTCGTGTAAATTTCTGTAAAGAAACGTATGTAAATAAATGTAAATAAATGTAAATGCGTGTTCCAATTACAACATTTATGTACACTTATTTACATTTATATACGTTTCTTTACATAAATATACACTTATTTACATTTTACATTTCCACTAGGGTGTTTATTCTTTCTAGAGTATTTTAAATAATTTAAAACTTTATTAATATTTACAAAAATTACATATTTTTTACTTTTGAAATCCTTTATTAGCTGCCTCTGATATATCAATTCCCTAGAATAGAATTAGCCCTGTGTGAAAGTTCATAAAGATTTATTAATTGTTACTCCCGTTACCGTGCAACAACGAAAACGCATTTTTTTCTTCAAAAATGTTGCTCACGAATATCACCAAAAATAATCCAGCAATCTTAACGAAATTTTGTACATATATTCTTACAGTGTGAGCAAGATAGCCTATAAATTTCAATTTGATTTGTCGAATCGTTTCAAGAAAATACTATTTGAATAATTAAAAAAATATTTCCGAATTAGGAACATTTTTACTTGGCCAACGAAAGGGCTTCAGAAGTATAAAAGAGCTACCCGTCTGCGAAATTTCATAAAGATTTATTAATTTTTAGTTCAGTTATTATATGACAATGAAAATGCAATTTTTTTTGTTGAATATTTTTTTCTCATTAACAAATACTTCTCATTAATAAAAAGATAAAACTTCTTGAAATTTTTAGAGCTGGAAGTAATTTTTATACTTGATAACTGGTATGGAATAAATATGGAATAGTTTCTGAGATAAAAGTTATAGAAGAAAATGACACATTTACCTTCATAAAAAATGAAGGACGATAGATATTTAAATTTTTTTATAAAGATAATGCAGGAAATTGTTTGTCATTTCAAATATATTTCATAAAATTGAAAAAATTTACCCTATCATCTAAAAAAAAGGAAAATTGAAATTTCAAAATCGTTTTTTGATCATAAAACAAAAGAAATTCGATAAAGATTAAAAATCATTTATAGATTTTAAAGCTGCATCAAAATCGAAGAAAATAAGCTTTATTCCGTTGCAATCCACCGATTCGTTTTCGAGATACTTTCTGTACACTAGATTCTTTTAATATTTATGGATATTAAAAATCGCCAGAGCCACCTTAATAACTCTGTCCAAGCAAAGTCATCTGCGTATAATCTGTTTTATCACCATTCTTACATCATGCAACTACAGGAAGTACAGTGAAATTTGCCAATTCACGTATAAGCTCACTATAAGTATATTCAAATCAAGAATGAAAACCTCTCATTCTTATCTTGAATAGATGTGTAATATACCTATAAAGCCAGTGATATACTTAAGCTGATTTAATTAAAATAAAACGTCATTCCTATTTAGCTCATTTTTTAAACACTTTGAATTTATAAGATGTATTTTCTACTATTTAGATGTCACAAATAAAGATACGATTAATCATAATCATACCAGTCATGTTTATTTACTAATATTTAGTTCCGCTCTGTAATTTATGACCATGACGAACTTATCTTGTAACAAATTTGAAACTCATTGTAATGACATATATGTAATTATTAACACGAACTGTACATGTACAATTATATTGTTCTAATGATATTGTTTATATTATAAACATACAATTAAAAATTTTTTTATGTTTAAATATGTATATAATAAACGACACTTAACTAACAAGCTTGCAAGTTATAAATTGCAGAAAACAATAGAACAGTATGTTCATCACGTGAGAATTTAATCCGGTTAGCTTAATATTCGTTTTTCACTGTCATTGATGATATATGTATATATAGATTCTTGATAAAAATTTTTTTAAATAAGTCTCCTAAGTGCTTGTCAGCATCATTATCTCGTCCGTTTCCAGACTGCCTTTAAGTAGAATGTCGGCGTCTGAGAAAACGCTCCTGCGTCTCTCTGTATCGTAAACTTAGTGAAATAATTACAAATAGGTGACTCTAAATCAGAAATCGTCGTTTTATATTGTGATACAAAGTCAAAATTAGCCTTCTACAGAATACCAAGTAAAAAAGCTAAGTGAACACACGCAACATTATTGAATAGAAATTTTTAAAGATGTAAGTAACATTGCCATTGATTTTATCCATATTAATTGTGCAACAAAAGTAGCAGAATACACGGAGAGAAATTTTGATGTCAAAATTACTACAATCTCTACGAATCGAGAGACAAACTCGTATGATAGAAATTATTCAGTATATGTTTAACAATTATTAATATTCAAGTGTATTAAAATTTGATAAAAGGTATAGCAATTTTTTATAGTTACTATATTAAAAGTCACGTCATCGACAACTGATCAAGGTGTAGCATAATAATAATAATAATAATAATAATAATAATATATGTTTATTAAATATTACATCGAGATATCACAGTCAGTGCTTAAATCTATTAATACAAAAAAAGTAAGTCATTAAAGATAAAAGTGATATCACAGATAATATGCGAGCATATGTAGACGAGACGAAGTATCTTTTCACCGCGGCGCAGCGGAAAGAGTGCGCGGCTTATGGATCTGCACGCCCAGATTTAATTGCCGGTCTCCGGGTTTATGTTTAGATAATAAAAAAAATTATTTCAATGTATGAGCGTGTAAGACTAAGCAAATAAAATTTGTCAGTAATGTAGGTTGTTAATTTTTTTTCATCGTGAATTTCGAAAAAATCGGGGTAAAGTTATAATAAAATTAAGTAGAATGCAAGTGTCTCTCGATCGAACAACAGTAAGTTTAGTAATTTTTCGTGAAAAATATATGTAGTGATTATATAAACATTTCTCTCCGTGTATTATGTCAATTTTCAACTCTGTATTCATAATCTACTTCTATAATAATTTTTCCAATTATATCAATAAGTCACAATGAAGTAAAAGAAAAAATGAAACAACCGAAATAGTACATTGTGCAACTAGAGGAGAAAGTTGAATTTTTCTAGCGAGGATAATGATTGAGCATGAGTGGTTCACGCGTGAAGGCTCAAAATCATCCGAGTCTGAAAAAGTCAATTGTTCCCTTGTTACACATCGTACTTTTTTTAATAAGTGCAGGAATAGGATCTTTTTTTGCATGAAAAGTGGATGGAGGTCGGGTATATCGAGTCGTCATAACGGCAGACTAATTACTTTTCCTCCCGCTACTGCGGTAAACCTCGCTAGACGCTCGAAATACTCGACTTTCTATTCACTTTACTATGCAGGAAAAGGTCCTTTTTCATGCACAATTGAAAAAAGATTTATAATCAACCGTAATGCTGTGCATATTTTTTCAGAAAATGGCATTCTTACTTGAAAAATTCGTAATCCTTACCTTAACAATTGTTTTATACGTGAAAATTCAACCGAGTTGTGGGCTACGAATCCTTGGACTGTTTCCCTTTCAAGTCCACAGCCATTTCGTGATGTGTGACGAACTGATGAAAGGATTAGCCGCAAAAGGTCATCAGGTCGACGTTTACAGCCACTTTCCACAAAAAAAGGCCTTACCAAACTATACTGACTTCAGTCTGAAGGGTACCTTACCTGCCGTGTCGAACAATTTGACATTCGACGTCGCATCAATTACGGCTCCTGCGGAAATGATAAAGTACTGGATAGAAACACATGGAATGTCTGCATGTGGACTTTTGGGACATTCACTGTTCCAGAAGTTGTTCCACGACCCACCGAAGGATCCACCTTATGATGTCGTCATTACTGAAGTAAAAGAAAATGGCTCTTTCACATGCCATGCGTAAATTATTGTGTTTACTCTCTGGCGTCAGGTAGTAAAATGACACAATATATACTCCCTCCTAGAGACAGCCACGCGTATGCACGTTTCCCTATTTTTTCCCAGACTAGAGCTGTCTGCTTGTTGCGACCTCGCTTCGCGTGGGGTACAAATCACTGCATGCTGGCGGCACTAATCGGAAAAAAGTAGACACACGAACATTGGAATCGCAGTTTTTAGGAGTGAGGTTATGTGATGTTTTCAACCCTGAAATCAGGGATTAAGCACAAATAACTTTCTGCCGGGCATGCGATAAAATTGTATATTTGGAGAAATGAGGGCTATGAATGCCCGCGAGTTGCTAATCTCTCGCGGCCGCACATAGCCTACTTTACTTCTTAGATGCATAATCTACTATTTAGTGTGCAAACACTTTAATATTAATGTTAAAAAGTGAATTCATTTATTTTAGCTGTCTGTGACTCATTGTTATATCGCATGGGGACGCCAATTAAATGTACCCGTTGTAGGCGTTGTGACCCCACCGCTGTTAGATTGGCACTTTGACCCATTAGGAACTCCAATCAACTTGGCAACTGATCCTAGTATTTTGTCACCCTATGTTGCACCCATGACATTTTTCGAGCGCTTGGAAAATTTTTACACTTATCATTCAGCCAATAGAGCTTTTAATAAATATTCCAAAGATCAAGAAGAGCTAGTTGAAAAATATTTTGGACCAGGGTTTCCGTCTACAAAGGATATGCTGAAGGAGGTGTCATTGGTCCTGGTTAATCACGATGTGAGTTTAAGTGGAATAAGACCATTCTCTCCTATTGTCATCCCAGTTGGTGGACTGCATGTTGTTGATCACAATGAAACGTTGCCACAGGTTTGTTATACAGTAGTATGAAATCTAATTATATCGATATAACGATAGATTCAAAATATTTCAAAATCACAACTTAATAATGAAATGTCCGATTTTTTAGGTGGTCCAAAAATGGCTAGATGAAAGCACAATTGGCTGCATTTATTTTTCTTTTGGATCGATGACCAGAATTGAAACTTTCCCAAGACACATCGTGGACGCCTTTTACAAGTCTCTCGAAAATATAAAACCTGTTCGTGTGCTTCTCAAAATAGCAAAGCCAGAAGAGTTACCACCAGGTCTTCCTTCTAATGTTCTTGTACAATCTTGGTTTCAGCAAAAACAAGTTTTGAGTAAGTAACAAAGCAATAATGGCATTAGAGATTGACAAATAAGGCCCAATTCTAGGCAACCTTCAAACACTGCGCCTATTTAATAAAATATACTTATTATTTTACTTTAGAACATAAAAATGTTAAGGCCTTTGTAACCCATGGTGGTCTTATGGGAACTCAAGAAGCTATCTATTTCGGTGTGCCTCTGAACTACAAGACATAACGGAGAAATCCTTTACGCATGCATTAAAAGAAGTTCTCAGAAACCCAATCTATATGTAAGTGGTGAAACGCATATGAATTGTAATTGTTATAAATGATTTTATTTGGCTGAACCGATTTTATGAATTCTTTTTAGGAAAACGGTTAAAAAAGTCAGCAGTAAATTCAGAGATCGGCCATTAACTCCGATTGAAACGGCGTCATTTTGGATAGAATACGTAGTTCGTCATGGTAAAGACGCCCTTAGATCACCAACAGTAGATATGCCTTGGTGGCAAGCCTCGCTTTTAGATGTATATGCTTTCATTGCATTTATAGTACTTTTAGTACTGTACGTCACCATTAAAGTTCTTAAACTACTAAGCAGATTGATTATAATGAATATAAATAATGGTTCGAAAGTAAAGGAAAATTAATTACTCACTATAACATAATTTAATATATTGCATGTGCTATCTACGTGGTTGTAAATAATGTATTTATAAATATGTTGATGTTCAAGAACACTCAGTAATTAACATATTTGATCGTGACATTCATGCATTCATTAGAACGTTCATCAAATTTTAATAAAGATAAGTTGAATGTGAATACATATGGGACGTTAATAAAATAACGTTTCTCAGCTTAAAATATTCGATATCTCTTCTAGTTTCATATGCTGTCTGGTGATTTTTGATTTTTCATAGGGGCGCTAAAGTAATTTTCTGTGATAGTAGCACGTATTGGGTACTCAAATCAGGGTTGTTGGGTCGCTGATAACGAATTTCCCATAAAATAGATCCGCCATTTTAAAAAATCAAAAATCATCAGAGAACATAAGAAACTAGAAGAGATATCGAAAATTTCAAGCCGAAAAACGTTAGTTTATCTTAAAAATTGAAGTGCGCAGGGGGGTGACTGATTTGACAGAGAACGACCCATATGTATAAATATTTTCGGAATAATGTAAATAAATTTGAATAAAAATATAATATATTTAACAAATATTTATCTTATTAACTAAAAATTAGCAATTATGTTGAACAAATTTCAGCGAACTCCCTACTCTTGAGCTTTACGAGCAGTGTCGATTTGCAATGGCAGTGTCTTCTGCACTTTTTCATATAACTCGTACACCAACTCGGTATAGTGGTAATACACAAATCAAAATAATGCTAAGATAAACTCGTTTAGGGAAATGTTAAATTAGTACGAAGAAAAATAGTACTTTTCGATACTAGTGCGAAAAAATGATTCTAGCACGAGTGTCAGTTTGTCGTCCAAGCGAAGAAAAAAAACGCGAAGCGCGTTGACTGTAGCTTATCCTGAGAAAATTGAAATGTCTCTATAAAAGACCATATTTCGTTTTTGACATTTAAACTGTTCATATGTTTTTTTGTTTTGATTGCACAGCTGTACTTGCAACATCTGTAATACATGAATTTACACGATTATAAACGATAAGACGTGGTCTTTTATTATTTAAGGGAAACCACTGTAAAAAATATAATTGTTTGTGTGTATTGTAACTTTGTAGTATTAATATATTTAATAAATTCTCCAACTTGAGGAAGTCTGTGTATCTAGCCGACGATATGTCGCTGTATAAATTTAGTGTATTTATTTAATACCAATCGGTTCCTAACAATTATTATTTAGACATTATCATTGATGCACTCACACTTTGAACCAATCCAGAAGACGAAGAGCGCGGTTATATACGCCTCAGCTGCATGTGTTTATGAATATTATATTAATACTGTTTATATCACATTTTATACGTACCATTTCTAATATAATTTCTTTTTTATATTTTAATTATAGTTTCGATGTCCAGAATTTTGCCAGTTAAATTTTAAATTTTTGCAGGTGTTCTGTAATCACTAAGGTTTCGTATTTATGGTTTTTGTGCTCGATTATGCATATTTTCAATATCCTTTTCTTCATAGTGTACACTTTACGCCCTCTTTTCAATTTGAATAAAGAATGCCTCAGATCGCATCTTTGTCAATGATATATTTACATATTTTTGTCGCCTTCGAATGTTCAACATTATTTTTATCTACAATTACGATTTGGTATTTTTCTAATCTTATGATGTAATTTAAGCTTTTGTTAACTAGTGGAATTGCAGATATGAAATATTCTTTGGAAACTGAGAAAGTTGGTGTACTATATGTATCGAGTGATTTTTATGTTTACTGTGGTTGTGTTACTGTGGTTTTTTTGTCAATCTGGTTTTAACGATAATTGATATAAATTGTTTAATACTATAATAGTTGTCAGATAATTTCGATGTTTTCTTTATTCAATTTCTCGCATGATAAAATTGTAAAACCAAGTTCTGTTTTGTTCTTTTGGGTGATTTGAGAAATAATTTATGATTCTATCGGAAGATGACTGTTTCCAATTTATTATAATACTGTAAGAAATTTATCTTGTAAGAAATTTATTTTGTAGCCTTATTTAATTAATACGTTCTTATATAAAACATCGTATTTGTGGTTTTTGTAATTTAGTGGTTTTTATATGTTTAATATATTCTTCTGCTTGAAGAGGTCAGTGAATCTAACCGACGAAACGTCAATATACAAATTTAGTGAATTTTATTTAACACTGATTGGTCCCCAACAATCGCTAATAAGACATCAGAATCATCATTAATTACCATTATTAATGGAGAGTACAAGAAATACTATTCATTTCTTTTAAAAGAGGAAGGTCCATAGCGGCTGTGTGTTGGTTACCTGTAAAAAAGTAGCTATTTGATTTTCGATATTAGGGTTTTATTTATTTATCTGGTGATCAAAAATATGTCGTCCATATGCACACTCCTTTTTTATTATTCAAACAAAAATTAAATACTACGAATTACGTTAAGAACAATTCTTCGAATTTTCGAATGAAATCGACTCTATTATAATATTTTGTACAATTAAGTAAATCAAATCGCATTAGAACATAAGAAAAAGAGAATTACGCGTTTTTATTGTAGATGTATCATTTTTCAATCAACGAGCTGTAATCACGCAGCTGTAATCTCCGTAATTACGCAGACAAAAGCAAACGCTTAGAGACATTTCGCTAAACCCTACGTCTATTTACAAAATGTATAACTCGGTAAATGCATCGGTAATTTATGATCTTGAAACTTTAAATGTTACATAACAACGGAATCAGACTTTATCAACAAAAACCAAATTATCAAGTTTTCATCGAATGACTGTTTATTCAAATATAAATATTATTTGCGAATTATTTTACATATTATAAAGTAAAAATTGAAAAGTTTTGTAATATAATAAACAACAAATATATTAAGTTATTTTATTATTTTTTAACTGTAACTGGGTGCAAAAACTATTTGGAAACTACTATAACATGACTATAACTTATTCTTTGAATGAGTGATCAGCACAATGAATCCTCATCCAAGCTATTTTTTATAGTTGCTAATCAGCTTCAGGGTTTGCATTTTATTTATCTGGTTTTTATTGATTGATTTTCCATTAGATCAATTACCGTTAGACCATTAGAGAAATTCCGTTAGACCAGCTAACATAAAATTAGTTGTTTTACTTGCATTGATTACTGCGGAAAGAGTAGAAATTATTTAACATACGAATAAAAAAAATCAAATTTATCGAAAATATTCTAGCGCGTATAGTTAGAAGCTGAAATAAAATTTGAACCTTTGGATATACAATGTTATATGTCAAGAATATCTGATGTAAGAAATAATAAATGTAGAATACCTATTGTAACCATTAAAAAAATCTTTTCAAAATACAATTTTGTAAACATTCAGCTACTGGGTTGAAGATGTTATAAACTATACTGATAAATTGCTCGATTTTCTTTTGTTCTAGGACTACAAGATAATTTTTAATTTTTATTTAATAATTTTTTAAAATATTAGAGCCAACATTTTGTCTAGTCTATAATATAGCCATAAAAGAGTTGTTAATTATCTATATTTATCAAACAGCTCAGAAAAGTATATTGCGTCTTCCATAGATAAGGAATAGTTTAAATATAGCAATATTAGACGATAGATTTTATTTCCTCCTTCTAATAATTCAATTTATGCTGCTGTGTTAGATTGAGTCAAGAAATTAAGACATAATTAAGGTAAGACATACTATTTCTTGCGCCATTTTGCTGAAAACGAAACAGAACAGGATCTGTGTATAGATCTGCCGGTAAGCCTCAACACCTCAGGTGTGTCGGATGAGGGGACAATCGTGGCGGCGAACCTCGACTTTTCCTGTTGGAAATCTTTGGCTCTCTTTTAATTGAGTTCGCCGTTAGTCGAAATGATGCAGAAGGGGCTTCTTAGGCTAATGAAAATTGACGTACCAATATACTTGCATAGGAAACATGAATACATCGTCAACGCACCAAAATCGTACAGCATGAGGTCTAGTTTTGAAGTGCAAGAAAGCTCAATTTATATACGGTGCCATTATGGCTCTCGGTTATAATTGTTCTCTTGTATGATTCCTTTGCTAATTGATTCAGAAACGTCTGAAAAATTCAATTGATAAAATATGAGATAAATTCTTTTCACGAATCACAGAAAATATTAAAAAAATTAAGACACCTTTTCTTATAATTAGTTATAAATTTCTACAGATGATATATAATTATGAAAAAGCAACGTAGTATATAAGAGCTTCAAGAGATTTATTAAATATTTACAAGATATAAATTATTTTATTATAATATGTGAAAATATTTCAATATTATACAATTATATCAACTTCGATGTAAAGCTTGTCAAGCTTAAAAAATGTAACACAATAACAGTATTTCATACAGGAAATGCCTATTTCCCATAATTTTAAACAATCGTTATAAATACAATACTTCTTTATTTAGTAACACTATCTCCAAAAAAACATTGAGAAATGTATACAAAATGAAAATAAAAAAAAATGCTACGTTACATTTAATTAATTACTCTTAAAATGGTATTTAAAATTTCTTGGTGAATTCTATTTTGTTAGAATAAAAAAATTTTATTAAAACACAAAATTCTTGACTATAGTATACGTATTAATGTTTGTAGTTATTAATACTAACAGGCAAAGAAATTTTGATTTGCACATATACTTATACCAAATTTAAAATCGACGCAAGGTTAATGAGAGTTCTAATGTATCAACATATAAATGAAAATAAACAGACTTTCAAAGCGAAGTGTAGCAAATTTCGAAATAGTGTTTCGGACTTCCACAGAACCGCAGTATGAACCGACGAGTTCATACTAGAAATTCGTTAATTAAATTTTTTTTTTAATCTTTTCCTAATGTTATATATACGCATACCAGTGTACGTATTCTTTATAAACATTTACAAAGAAGATATTGCAAAAATATCTCAAGAAAAATTCTAATTTTGCGGTTCACTATGGTTTATCACTTCCAAACACAGCGTTTCAGGAGGAACATTAAGGTAAATAAATGACAATTATTTTAATATACAATCACGAAATCTTGGACGCGATTGACATTCTTGTTAATTATTTTTGTTTACTTTTTGAAGTGAACACTGATCTACCGGTAGCTTTAGATATTACATCAACAATTTCGTAGTTAAAAGATTAATGAAATTTAATTATTTACATGAATATTCGTAAACTTTACAATAATTAACTCATTCATTCGTTTATATCGAGCACGAGCCTCAAATCTCAGAACGCAGTAACTGTATTTACACGAATATTTACATTTGTTTTTATTTACAATCTAATAATTCATTAAAAACTCGTTAATTTCTCCTGGATTTGAAAAAAAAGTTCTTACTTCGAGTCCCATCGTTATCGAAGAAAACATAACTCATAGCTAAAACTTGATAATTTTCAATAAATTAATTTCTAAAACTAAAATCTATTTACATTTCGAACAGGACACCTATTATTACTCTATTACCACAAATTACAAAATTCCATTATAAAACCACAAAGAAAGCTCGGCTATTAACAAAAAAAAAGGCAATGCCTCAAACCCCAATTCTCCCTTTTACAGCATGTTCCGAAGGCGATCAAGGACGACGACCATTTCCTGCTTGGAGCGGCGCTCGGCGGCATCGACGCCCGCTGCTACCGCGACAGCGAGACGCGCAACCTCCTGCACCTGGCGGCCGTCTACGGCAACGTTTGCATGATGGTCTACTTCCTGAGGATCGGCTGCGACGTCAACGCCGAGGACAAACACGGCCGCACGCCCCTCCTCGCGGCGATGAGCTGCGAGGATCCGGTGAAAAGGGCCAAGGTCGCGAGGTTGCTGCTCAGCAGCAAGGCGAAGGTGAGCGTCGAGGATGCCGAGGGCAGGTCGGCGCTGCAGCTCTGTTTCTTCGATGAGAGGGATAAGGATGATTTCGGCACGGCCAGGGTGCTGATCGAGAACGGCGCCGACGTAAACATACAGGTAAGTAGTTGTGATTATTTTCTATATAGAGAATTAAAGGGTGACGGACTCGTGTTGATGTTGTTTTGCGGGAATTTTTCCTATCAAGAGATTCACCGACATAAACATTATGTTCGATGTTACGACAAAGCTGTAACTCGTGTGCTTTTTACACGGTTTCTCTTTTTTTAATTTTCATACACTCTGATTTGTCGTTTAACTGTTGTTAAAAAGAATTTCTATTGTTTACTGAATAATTATAATTTATGTGCTTTATTTAATTACATTGTATATAAATATTTACGATAATACGAAATTTCATGAAATGTCATTTGCCTCATTTGAATTCGAGAAATAAATTTTTAATACGAAATAGTGCATACCGTAGTTAAAAAAAGAAAGTACAAACCTAAATTAGGAATTCCAATAATATATTTATAATAAATAACCCTAAACATAGAGATTTTGGTTAATCAATTACAGTGCAGATACCCTTAAAACCACTCAGTTTCTAACCTACCTTTGCAGTCCTCGTACATGGAAGAGACGCTCCTGCACTCGGCGGCGTTCTACGGCCTCACAGATCGCCTCGACTTCCTGATACATCACGGCGCGGACGTGAACGCGTTAAACTACAAGAACGAAACACCCCTGCATCTAGCCGCGCAGTCGATTTACGAGAGGATGCTGTGCGACGAGGACGAGGACATCAGCTACAGCGAGGACCCGTCGATCGAGCGCGTGGAAACGATGAAATTACTGCTGGAGCATGGAGCAAACGCGAACCTGGACAACTACAAGGGCCAGACGCCATTCCACGCGATCATCCAGTTCGGCGACGAGCACATGCTGAGGGTGTGCCTTCAGCACGGCGCGGATCTTACCAAGAAGGACCGACGAGCGCGCGGATCCATCCACTTCGCCGCCATGAACAAACGCGCGGGCGTCCTCGAGCTCGTGCTCAGCGAGGTGCTGGGCAAGGTGTCCAAGATCGACGAGAGAACGGAGGACGGCAAAACGGCGCTGCACATTGCCGTCGAGGAGGGCCTCATCGAGAACGTGAAGCTGCTGTGGAAGAACGGCGCGGACATCAACAACAAGGACAAAAAGGGCAACACGCCGCTCGGCGACCTCATCAGCTTCCTCAAGGAGCTCGACGTCCATCCCAAGGAGTACAACGACGAGCGCTTCGTACAGCAGCTGCTCGACCTCGGCGCCGACATGAACGCCTGCAACAGCGAGGGCGAGACCATCCTCAGCATGGCCCTCTACTCGCGCTGCCTGCACGAGTTCATCCTGAGGCTGTACGCGCGCGACGAGTTCCGCAAGAACAGCAGTAGCAGCGATCGTCAGCAGCTGCGGAAGCTCATCGAGGACCGCGACACGCTCAAGGAGTACTTTGAGCGCTGCCTCGCCGAGCTCACGGCCATGCGCGAACTCGTCATCTGCGACAAGGTGTCACTGCTGATGATACTCACCGGCAACCAGGAGGCCATCGCCCGATACGCGCGTAACATCCGGCTGAGCAAATCGTTCAATAGGATTAAATTGAAGGAGAGGTACCCGATTTACGGGAAGGTCGTGAAGAAGACTTTCAGGATGGAGCAGCTGAAGCACAAGATTGTGAGGAAGTCACGCGAAGAGCTCGCCAACTCGCTACCCTATGTCATTAGGAATTCTGTTATAGTGGACAGGATCATCGAGTACATCAGCTGGACGGATCTGATCAAACTGACCGGCACGGAGGACGTCTTTGCTATTGATCCGGGCACGAAGGATCTGATTTTCAAAGAGGGCTCGGACTCTTGACGATGCGGGGATATTATTATGCGTGTTGGAAGTGAGATATTGAGAATTTTTACGATTTGTCGACGTTTCCTATAATGAGAGGAATATCAATTATGTGTGTGTATTTTATTTATTATGCAATGATGATGATTGATCACTGGATTTTTCGCGCTATTAATTCAGATGCTTAGATTTTTTTTGTTAGCGAATCGAAGGATTACTTGTATCGCTGATAATTTTGTACCAGTGTATTTTCGATGTGCGAGCGAAAATACAACACTTTCGAGTAGTAGATTTTATCGTAAATTAATGGGAAAACAATATTGTACGTTTGATTTGTTTGTGATGGAAAAATAATTATTGATTTATTTTTGACTATTGTTTGTAAGGAAGATTTTTCTATGTACGAATTATCGTAAAATTGCTGAAGAAAAAACAAATTATTGTTTCCCATAAAAAATAGAAGTAATCGTAACAGTCAGAGCTTAAATTTCTCATGATTTGATGAATGTCAAATTGAGAAAGCGAAATGACTTTATCAACTACCTATGTGGCTAATGTATAGGTATGGTTTATAGGAATGTTACAATAACTGACAAAAATTTCATTGACTTGATATGTATATTTTATACAAATCTCATAAACTTGTATGTAAGTGACTTATTCGGTATAAACTATTAATAAAAATTTTTTTATATGAAATTATAACAATTTTTATTTTTAACATGTTTGAACTTATAATAATTATTACAGCATAATAATATTAACATTGTAAGTAACGGTAATAGTATATACTCAAAAAAATAACAGACAGACATAAATTATTACATACTTAGAGAAGATGTGATATGCCGATAGAGTAATAAAAGCATGTTATTTATATCAACTATTTCATTAATTTTGAAAGTTAAGTATATTTTTTGTTACACTCATTTAATTGTTAATTTTCTTAAACGGCCTTCATTGCATTTTATTTAGAATTAGTTGGGGAACCCTGGACGACAATGATATAATTAAGGTGATGTGAAATACCGACATAATTTTCAAAAGAATATAACTCATCAAAATACCAATAGAATCATCCACAAAAAATTTTAAGTATAGGATTTAAGTATAAGGAGCGCCTGACAAGCGTTTTTTTCCAAAAAAAAATTATGAGAATTTATTTAATTAAATGAAAACCGTACTGTCGGTAAGTAGGAATCTGCAATTAACGTACTTTTTAATTACAAAAATAATATAAAATGCTGGTGTAAGAAAAACTTTGTCAAAACGATATTTGAAATCAATACCACTTACACGGTGACTCTACATATAGATATACAAATAACATGGAGTTTTTCTTTATGTTACTATATGTCTCTGAAATTAATACCGCTTGCCATATTGAAAATTATACCATATTATTCCTTGATTTCTCGTTTTATGCCTTCCGGTTGAAAAGAAAAACCAAAAAGAAAACTTGTTTTACAGTAAATCAAAATGTATTTTTCAAACGAGCTTATATGGACGGGGATCCCGTGTTATTAACGCTGAATTTTGCAATTTTGACTATTTATTCCCATAGTTGAAAGTTCAGAAGGTCATGGTATAGGACACACTTAGTTTTGAGATTTCAATATTTTCACAATGACAGGTTCTCAAAAAAATTAATATATATTATTCATAAACATTATACAAAAAGGCTATGTCAGAATATGGTCAAAGGAGACGTGACACTTTACATGTAATTATACCTGAGAGACTGACGCGTCATGGCGATTGGTTATAGGCGCGTCAATGTGTGTATGCGAGAAAGAGAGAGAGAGAGACAGCGGACGCAACGGAGACAAAGCGTCTGCAGAAGGCGTGAGGACGCGCCAAAACTTTCTCTCACTCTTGGCTTAGCAGCTGCGTCAAAAGAATTTTGAGGTTGATTTATAGGATTTAATGAGCGAGAAACCCCTAAGCCCTGAGACCGTTTAATTACTTATTCTTGTCCATTTCTTGACACATTTATTTTTGTTATTTCCAAGTTTGGCAGTATAGCGAATGTTTCTCCTTCGAGTCAAAAAAGCAATCATAATATGGACTAGGCGTGATTTCTTCATTTTTATTATATGCGTACTTATTTATTACACAGCCACTATTATACAATAAAACTGTAGATATCTTTATTACCAACGGCGAAAATAATACATGCCTTAAATAAATCCACGACCGGATGATACGGTTCGAGATACGAAGCATTAATGAACGGGACGCGACCTGGCCAGGCTCGAAGCGTCGTGTTTACTCCGATCACCGAAGTTAAGCACAATTCGTCTCGTCAAGTACTTGGATGGGTGACCGCCGAAGAAAAGAATCTTGCCGTTTACGACCACCGCCCGACGTGTTGAGCTTGTAGAGAGCTGTAAAAAAAAAACCACCGCCCAGGGAAGTGTGGAGGAGAAGAAAAAATAAAATATACACTACCGTACCGCCGCCGTAAGAGAGGGTTGAAATGAGCTGTTTGTTTATGAAGCCTTGAGTGGAGAGTGGAGAGTGGAGACGCCGAGGAAGAAATGGAGAAGAAAATAGAGGCTGTGTGTGTTGCAGAAAAAAACGCTCCGCACAGCCTCCGCGTTTAAAAAAACCAACCCTGAGACTTTTCGAGTTTATAAAAAATAAAGTAGAGCCGGAAGAAAAGGAGAAATAATTGAGCCGTAGAGACAGAAATGTCTCTTTTGCATATTTTAAAATTACAAAGAAAATTAAGCTTCATTAATATCATTTTTTGCTGTTGCTTCTTCGCATGTTATAATGGTAAAACGGTATTGTAATTTTTAAAGAAATTTCTATATGCAAAAGTAGATACCGCATATTAAAAAAAAAAAAGTTCAACAAACAATATAAATCTTTTATATCTTTACCGTTGACTCCCGATGAAATTGCACAAAGAACTAAATGAGCCCTTCCAATTCTAAATCGGATCAAAAATAAAAAAGATATTATTTGTTGAACTTCTTTCAATTGACGATATCTACTTTTTCAATGTTGAAATTTCGTTGAAAATTTTTTTTTGTTACTTTAAGGGGCTCTTAGAGGTATACTTAAATATAGGTGCCCCAAATAATCTAAAAAATATTTTAAAATATCATTAGTTATATATACTAATTATATACTATGTTGAGGCAATATTTCTGATAAAATTGCCCAATACATTATCTCTTTATTGTAACTTTGTGAAGCCAATACTCAATAAATTTACATGGGACAGGGCCTAAATTATTTAAAATGCATCCAGTTATGGGCCAAAGCTCTGGAAATATAACATTTTTTGAGTAATTAATTGTAAAATCAGAAAAATGAGAAATAATCACAAATATTAATAAAAAATCAAGCATTTAAAAATGGGGTTTTAGCTTCAAAAAATACTTAATGAAAAAATTTAACATATTCAGAGCTTCGGCCCATAACTGGATCAAAATCCTAAAAATGCAATATCTCGGAATAAAATAGGCCTAGAAATTATGTCTTGGGCTATTTTGTCCGAAATGTTGCGTACTTATAGTATATTATAATTATTACGTGTAACTAATAATAATTATATTCTAAAATATTTTTTTAGGTGGTTTGGGGCACCTATATTTATACCTCTAACAATAAGACCCTTAAGAACCATATTATTATGTGATATCGCTTTTCACATTATAACATGTAAACAAGCAATTGTCAAGAAATTCTGTGACAAATTCTCGCGGCGAAGCCACCTTAAATAAATTATGAAACAAGCAAATTGAATATTTTACAAACATTTTACATCATTTATTAGTTAAATCCTGTATCATTGTAATAAATATTTAATAATTTGGTGCAAACCGATTAATTTCCATGTTTCTTCATACATCAACGTAATCTGCAAAGTATTATTATGACACATCGATAAATACTGCTGATACAAAAACAAAGAATCGGTCATAAAAAATGTCAAAATGTGATATTTTTACGATATGAAAAATTCTGAAACGCACTGCTAATGACGTTCACAACCGACGATAACTCGCTTTTAATCAGCAATATTCCAGACATTCCTTAATCAAAATACGTGACGATTATTGTTAATGAGATAATATGATCATTCACCTCGACATTATCCTTCTAAAAACTACTTTTCTGCAAAAGGTATGCAGTATCATCGTCGACGCTCACATATGGAAGTCAGTTTTCATGAGGAGACGTCGTCAAAACATCTGAAAAATAAATTGGATTTGTTTAATTAATACGCTTTGTTCCCGAAAGCTTGAAACTGCACTATTCTAAAATTCGTTCAGGTGTACAAATTCCGCGCAACTATGTGGATTCACAAAATAGGCTGCTCTCACCGCTCTTATGAAAAATTGGCGAGCCACATCGTTGAGTTTTTCACGATGTAGAACTTTCTGAAAAAAGAAAAAAGTAGAAGGATAAGGGAAAACATTTTCGATTGTTTGTCTGTGTTTGTTATTGTAATCAAAAAGTAGAAGAAAACGTTTTAGAGAGTCGCGTTACCTTAGGAAAAAATCTGCAATAATTTTCGCATACACTTTTACAAAAAATCCTGCAGATCTATCTATAAGAAATTTCAAGAAAGTTTTTACCAATAGGAAAATTCTGCAGACATTATTTCAGAAAATATTTCACATTTCCAATATCCTACATTTTATTTGTTTTACCGTATTTAAACACAAATTTTAGAAAAAGGCGTTCTTTCACTTTCACGCCCTCCGGCATGCCATTCAGTTGACCCTATTCACTTTCCAAATGATTCTATCCATTAAATTTGACGAAAATCGATTTTGAAATGTTTGAGGCTTTGTGCTGATTAATTACTAATTTCAAAATGTTTTTGGAAAAATCTAATGGATGAAATCATTTGGAAATTTAATAGGGTATACATAAGCCATTTCGGAGGGCGTGAAAAAACTGTTTCCCTAAGCTTTTTGTTTAGATATGATAAAAATAAAATTAACTTTAGGTGCCGATAAGGTAGGGATCTACGTTTGAGTTGAACATGGCCTGACTAAAACGCCAAGTATGGGTGTTATCATGCGCATAATATATGAAGTATTTTCTGCAAGAACTTCTGCAAAATTTTTCTGTGGTCGTATAGTTCTGTAGAATCTCTCCTAGAAATGCCTGCAAAAATTTTCTGCAATTTTTTTTTCCTATACGGGTATTGTCTGGCTAGGAGCCGCCCGCGACAGTTACACTTGGGCATCTGCACAGCGAAAGTTGAGTGAATATTACAAATCTTTAGACGCTTATACAAACAGAAAAAAAGTGTAGAATCGGGCCCCATTAATTTCGGGGCAATGTCATCGCATACTTTATGCTTTACGACCCTACTGCCTCATATAGGCAGCTCTGTGATCTTCGCACTACGAAATATTTTCTTTTCGAAAATATGAAAATTGCCATACTCATAAAAGCCCATACGCAGGCTTTCCTAGGCTTGTAAAATCGATTTTATTTTTACAAGTAAATTTAAAACGTATATTATGCGTTTACATAGATACGTTGTAGCCCTTTACTAAATCTACATCGTGTCAAAGTATTTTTTCTGAAAATTCAAAGTTGAAAGAACGAAACAGGTACCTGCAATTGTCGGTAACAAGGGGGCCGCACATCACCTTAATGCCCAAATAAGTTTATATTATCGATTACTACGATCTGAGAAGGAAGAATACTCGATACGAACATACCATTTCAAATGTACGAAGATCGTGGATATGTACAGTTGTAGCTGATATTTTAACTTATTTTTATAGATCTGTTAACATTCTTTTAATATTCTATTGACGCTTTTATATAATTCTCAATAAATTCTCTTGTATTTTAATTTATTTTTATTGCTTTATTGTGTTATGTACGTGGCAATTAAATAATAAAATGTGAAAAAATAAGCGACAAGGGGGACGCGAACTCATGGACCCGCAGAGCTATAGTTATTTTTTTGCCGAGTCGACGGTTTCTCGTCTTCTATAATTTGTTGTTCTGTGTTGTTTGATCGTCAGAAATGAACTGTTACAATTGTTATTGGTTTCTATTTGTCAAATTATGTAAAATATTTGTAAAAATAAAATTTGTACTTATTTATAAAAAATAGATATGCTTTAATATTCTGATTATAATAAAACACAATGATTCAAATTAATAAAAACAGCTGTGAAGTCATTGGCACGTAGCTAAGTACTCATTGGCAAAAAATTTTTTTTGGAACAGACCTTTTGCACATGGTTTTTCTCGATGTTTTTACCTTATAATATATACATGACAAAAAAGATGAACAATTTAAAAAGAGACTTTGGGCCTGTTTAACCGTCACGTATGCAAATCGATGAAACGTAATCACTGATGATTAGCCAATATTAAGCTCCTAGAGGTGTTAACAAATTTTCTAAAAGAAAACAATTAAAGTAGAATCCGTGCAAAGTTACGTGCATTAGAAAATCGCAAAGAAAATAATCAATTGTTTAAAATTCAGTAAATCCGGGAAAAATCGACTATTTGTATGGTATTTTCCCTTATTTTCAAATGCACGTAACTATGCACAAAATGTCCGATTTTAATAATTCTTAGATTAAATTAATAGTAGTTTTGGGCTGAATGAACTTTCGAAAAATCATCGTTTGGAAAAGTAAAACCTCGAACGAACGAACTTTAATTGGCAACATCTCAGTGAAAGATATTCGATAAAACCGGACCACCACAATGACATAAGTGAAGAGGAAGCTCCTTGAATCAAAATTGGTAAATACAACATCGACAATTAAACGCAAAAAAGATGCAGGACTTGACAAAATTCTCGTGAAATCTTCATGAGTATACATGTACTAGCGGAACTTCGTCAAATTGACGCTATCCAGGGAAGCGTCATTTGGTCATTCGGTAAAGGACTACAACGTATCATAAAGATTTTTTCTTAAAATTGATAATTGAAGTAGAAAATGAGTCCTTGCAATTGTCAGTCTAGGGTAGACCGCGCATCACCTTAATAAAGAATATTTTAATTTCACTGAGATTAATTTTAATTTGAAGTTTTGTGTTAGACTGTTATATATTTCAACGAAATTCTTTCTTTATCAGGGTCAAAGGATTTTATGGAGGGAACCCAGATTATTCATTGGCTTTTTCTTAACGATGGATATATTAATATCTTTTTCTGATTAATAGGAGAATATAAATTGTCCAGTTGTGAATTACGTTCATACAAACAATATCGAGCTTTTTTATGTACTTTTACTTAAAAGAAAAAACTTGAATCACAACAGTCCTGAATAGATTATAAATATAGTAATTAAGGAGCGCGGGAGCGCTCCGAAGGCAAGTATAGAAGAGCCTTAGGACGACCGCGTGATGATATACATTGAATCATAAATACTCATATTATTAATTAGAGCTTTATTTATATCAGGTAGGCAATAAATGTTAACAACGTTTTAACTTGTTATTCAAATTCATCGCATTTGGAAAAGATATACATTTACACTAAATAAATTATACGAATCATGCTAAACAAATTATATAGTATTTTCCATTATCCTGAATATTTCGAAAATTTTCCGAATATTTACAACTAAGTAAATATACGACCCAAAGATAACATCTAGCATCTGACGATACGCTTAAATATACAATCGAGAAAGTGTCACTATAACCATTAAGAAAGCTCAGGTCAATTTTTCTCCAACATCGAGACAATAGGTACTGCGCTTGTCGCAGGACGACCTTAATTGCACCCCCCACGAGATGAGGCCCAACGCGTTTACTCCAACGCGAATGCGCTATTTTTGCCCGGGAAGGGATTGTACGGGGAATTTTTCTGGGGGATGGCCAGAGCCGGGGGATGGCCGTGGTTGGGCAAACGACACAAATGCGAGATTATGAGTTAACCTGAGATGGGCCCTCTTCTCATTCCGAAATCGACCACCGAAGCGAGACACTGCTTCGTAGAGACGCGAAAAATTCGTGATGAATGTGGACGTAGAAGCAATGGACTGGGAGCCGCAACTATTATCTTCTGAAAAATACGAGGTATGTTTACCTTAAGGTATCTTCGAAGTTGATTTTTCCTTTGCGAGTCCCTTCGTCAGTTACCAGTGTTAGCATTTTTTGCTAGTGTGCTTTTTCGTTTAACTATTCATAAAAGAACGAATTTAAAAGCTCGCAACTTGTTTCGCCAGTTTATCTGCTCGTTGGTTACCTTCTATATAAGTATTCGTGATAGAATCCAATAAAACTTTATACCTAATCTCTAGTTTATATAGATTCATAGAAGTCAAAAATGTTATAGATGTGACGCTTAATAAAGCTCTTGAAAAATCGGAGAAAAGGGCTATCCATTATTTAACGTCATAGGAGTTTGCAGTGTAAAAATGTGCTGTTTTATTTATTTTATCTTCTTTTCGAAGTTTAAATTAAGAGTGCGTCTAAGTGAACGGAGTAATTCCGCTTCTTCGATGCGAAACTCCGTCTCTTTTCGAAAAATTTGGCGGACGCGAACGATTGACATAGGTACGCGAAAAGCGTGAGGGATGGAGCTTTTCTCGGACACTACGAATTGCGGCATCAGTCGTAAACGCTAATATTGAATTTCGCATGCACTATGCTCTAATAATAAAATCTCTAGGCTAGGGCCGCACCAAGTACCATTAATAAATCTCATTATATTTATAGATTTCGCGCACTTTGTTTGTACATATAGTTAACAGATAGAGCGCCATTAATAAACAAAATAAACAAGTTTTTATTAACGACAATTTATGCAACCTTTAAAAATATCAGTAAAACAACTTTGATAACTTTAAATGTATTGTTTGTAACATTTATTTACAGTATCCATAACATATGGGCCAAGTAGTGTTAGATAGAAACAATTTTTATTCAGAGCTGCATAAGTCATAATGAACCGCGTAAAAAAAAAGTTTTGTAGCCAGTATATCGCCCACAGTATCAGTATAGTGTTGGCAATATATGGACCATATTCTCCATTTATAGATAATATGTGGCTCATATATGGCCACGGCGTCGAAGCCAAATATTGGTCATTTCTTTATATTCTATTCCTCATCTAACACCCATATCTGTCCCATATATTGTTTTCTTAGAAAATGGGACATATATCGACGGCTGAGCGGAAGAAGGACCTATCTCAGCGCGCGGGTGAAGAAGGGTCTATCTCGGTGCTTTTATTGCCAGTACACGGACAGTACAGGACGAAAAACGCCGAGATACGTCCTTCTTCACCCGCGCGGCGAGATAGGTCCGTCTTCACCCGCGCAGTGAGATACGCGCCCTTCTTCCGCTCAGCCGTTGATATGTGGGTATTATTTGGGAAATAATATGTAAAGAATCACTCTCGTTCACCTATCTTTGCCATCCCCTGAATAGGGCCACCAAAACGCCTGGTAGCACGAATCAGGAGCGTGTAGAGTAGGGCTAGAGGAGTGGGAGCGCTCCGAGCGATAAGTAGTTCGAGAAACCAAAGAGGCTTAGGTGTATAGGAATTCCCCTCCGCACAATGGGACAAAATTGTTTTTTTTTTAGAAAATAGCTTACAAGTTTCAATGTTTAACCGATTTGGGAGTTTTTTTTTTAAATTAAAGCTTAAGAAGTTTGGAATTTGGACGTTCCTTTTTTTTTAATCTGCCCTAAAAGATCGAAGTATTAAAAAATATCGATCTTTGCGATAATGAATTGACTATTATTCGTAATCTTCGACCTTAAAATGTTAATCTTACTATAACTTTATGATATGCACAGTTTTTGGTAAATTTCGAAGATTTCGAATAATAGTTAATATATTGTCGTAAAGATCGAGATTATTGGATATTTCAACCTTTTGAGACAAATTAAAAAAAAAGTGGACATCCAAATTCAATATTTCCAGAAAATTAAAGCTTGTAGACTGT